>BQNB010074744.1:13287-23630 GCA_026074375.1 Tanacetum coccineum | reverse complement strand
ATCATTCAATCAAAGTTTCATTCTTAGTAGTTTTGGATTTATCCAAGGGTACTAAACCTTACAAGCTAAGGAGTTAAAGATCTATTCAATGGGATCAACATTCCATGTTTAAAAACATATTTTGAGGCTAACAATCTCCCCTAATGTGTGGTTTTCGAATTCCTGAGGTGAGATCTTGAATCTTGCTTCCTTAAACTTTTTGAGATTGCTTTGTCGTTGAGTTCTTGAATCTTTGTTCTTTATTATGTTGTAGGCTTGTTCCTTCATGCTATGTGATCTTTGATCTTTAGCCTTTGTCACGGTCTTTTGACTTCGTCTTTAATTCTGAGATCTTTAAATCTTTTCCTTGCATGTATTTGTCGTCTTTTCCATCTTGCGATCTTATGTCTTGACCAACATACTCATACTTTGCATCATCTTAAAAGCTTGCTAAAAATGTCTCTTGGTAGACTTGATATCTTAAAGGAAGATCTTGTATATTAGAGTTTGCGAAAGTCTTTGTCTTTTAGTTTGAGCTTTCTTGATTCTTGAATATTGATGCCAATAGTATGTCTTTGTAGTTTGAGCATGAGCATGTGGTTATGAATCTGACTCTGCTGGAATGAGCCTGCAACACTGTCGTTTGTACTTGCATTTTAAAGTTAGTGATAAACAACAGATATGGACGAATATGGCTTTGTCATTCGTTGAGATTTGGTTGCATTAACCTCCAGTTCCGTAGGACCGTTTTACAGTATAAATATTGTACCTGTGATCAGGTAGATTTAAAGAATCTCCTTGACAGGGTTTCCAGCTCAAAGCGTAGGATCTTCTAACACAGATGTATTAGATTCACCATGCTTGCTAGTTCTCAATACTGAAACGTCTCAAAGCAGACAACACGATATAAGTGAATCAGATAGTTACTATCTTTCTGATTGAGTCGTCAATTCATTTATTAGACCAAATTGATATCCAGTTGACACAAGCTTGATTCATATCGAATCTCGCAAGTCACCTACCGCAAAGCTATTTGATGTTGACTTTGGAAAGATTTCCATTCGTCACTGTGAATACTAAAGAGCATCACTCTGAATGTTCTGGCAGAATCACAAGGATAATGCGTAGGACTTTTGTTAATAGCTTGTGAACTTAATGGTGTTCAATAAGTGTTTATCATGTAATGTGTCCAAATGATATTTATTTATTGATCTCTTGGCTCTAGACTCGATTAGTGCATTTTGGTTTTAGTACTCGGAGGCTGGAGTAGACTGCCACCTATTCAATATCAACTAACTCGGAGTGAGAAAGTCAATAGAAGTCGTGTGTATCTCCATGACAAATGAGACAAGTTTCTTTTGAGAGAAACTCGAATGGCCGGGAAAGGTTGTGCATTGCATCATTAGGTCCATGATGTTTTTCTTCAATACCAACAATCATCTTTGTGATTTTGATAGATTATGTATTGACCCAGTTTCTGCCTAAGTTGTGTGGAGGGATTCTTTCTTTAGACTCTTTATCCATACATTTATTTTTCATTCTTCAACCCCTTTAATGCTTACCAAGATGTCATTACTAACAGCTTGTTATAATTGTTCCAGTGTTAGCTCAACCTTAGTCGACATTATTCCTTTATACTCATTCATCTCCAATCATACCTAAGGACTGCTATTTCTAACTATCGATTATCCTTGGGTAGATCCTTCTGGTTCTGGTTGGATCGTAGGACTAATGCCTAACCTAACACCCTTATGACTTCAAAATCATCGTGAAATTAATAGGTTGTTGGGTAATTAATTATAACCATAAAACCTTTTCCCATATAGTATAAAGCATTATGACTTCAAATTGCTTTGAGTCGTTTAGATCACTTATTATTTTCAAGATCACAATTTAATTACATTTCTCCCCTTATTTTAAATACTATTTCACTTAGTCTTTGAAATACCATGTGATTTAAAATTTGTCTTGAAAAAGCCATGGGTAGAAAATGTTTCAGCATGAATTATGTGGAACTTTTTCTTCATGCTCCCCCTCAATTTTACATATGTTTGACATCAAAAAAATGATACCAAGTTGTTTATTCATTGAACACAATTTTGAAAATGACAACAAATGATACCAAGTTGTTTATACATATGAACAATCATTAAAACTTTGTTTATTCATTGAACACAATTTTGAAAATGACACCAAATGTAGAAGAATTGAGAAATTCTTGAAAAATTGTGTTCAACATTTTGAAAAACATCATGTTAGAAGACTTCTCTTCTAACGCTAAGGATAAGCGCACTGAAACGTACACTACCTTTGTCGTTCGGGTCCGAGTTGCAATCTGAGAACGATTACAACTCATAAAGAAAATTAAAAATGACATGTTTTGAAAGTATTTAAAACTCTTGCTCGAACTTCATTTACATACCCATGTCAATATTAATCGATATTTCTAGGCACGTAAATGTTATCGATTCCAAGAGACATGTCAAGAATATTCTTTGTGGAATTTTTTGATTTTTTTGATTTTTCTGATTTTGTATTTTCTTTTTGAAATTTTATATTTTTGTATTTTGCTTTGATAGGCTTTATATTTTTGTATTTTTCTTTTCTCAAAAATATTTACAAGTCGATGTTAGAAGAATATATCAAGCAGATTCATTTGTTAGAACCTCCAGTTCTGCTTGATTCAAACATCTCATACCAATTCGTGTGATGAGATACTAAAACCTATCATCGGGTAAGGCTTTATTAAACATGTCAGCTAACTGGTATTTAGTTATGACAAAGTATAATTCAATTATACCATTTTCAACTTGTTTCTTAATAAAATGGTATCGAGTATGGATGTGCTTGGTATGGGAGTGCTGCACGGGGTTGCATGATATTGCTATGACTGACTGAGAGTCATAATACAATGGTATTTTGTTGTAGTTGAAGCCATAATCTTTAAGCTGTGTCCTCATCCACATTACTTGAGCACAACTTGCAGATAACGCCACGTACTCTGCCTCTACTGATGACATTGCAGTATAGTCTTAATTCTTTAACATCCAACTGACTAATTTATTACCTAGGAACTGTATTCCTCCAAAAGTGATTTTGCGCATATCAATGCACCTGGCATGGTCGGCATCTGAAAAAGTTGTTAGTTCAAAGCCAAAATCCTTCGGATATCAGAGTCCCATGTTAATGGTACCCCTTAAGTATCAAAAGATCCTTTTAACCTCTTTGAGGTGTTTTTTCAGTCGGTCGTACTTGATAACGTGCACAATAACATACTACTTGCACTATGTCTGGTCTACTAGATGTTAGATACATGAGTGACCTAATTTTACTGCGATAGTTAGTTTGGTCTACGAGTTTTCCACTCAAGTTTGAATCCAGTTTAGGTTTGGTAGCCATTGGTGTACCAACAGTATCATATTTTTCCATACCATGTTTTTTAAGTATTTCTAAAGCGTACTTGGCCTGATTGATAAAGATACCTCTTGGTGATTGGTGGATCTGTAGTCTTAAAAATAATTTCATTTCCCCCATTAAGGACATCTCAAATCTACTGTGCATTAATTTTTCAAATCGTTTAGAAAATTTAGGGTTTGTAGACCCAAAAATAATTTCATCGACGTAAATTTGCACAAGTAGAATGTCCTCCCCGTATCTTATCGTGAATAGAGTAAGGTCAATAGTAACTTTAGTAAAACCTTTATATATAAGGAAATTTGAGAGTTCATCATACCGCCTCTTGGAGCTTGCTTCAATCCATATAGAGCTTTCCGTAAACGGTAAACTTTTTTCTGGAGGATCAGGATCAACGAATCCATCTGGTTGTGCAACATAAACCTCCTCCTTTAGTGGACCATTAAGAAATGTTGTTTTCACGTCCATCTGATAAATTGGAAAAGACTTGTGTGCAGCATAGGCGACGAAAATCCGAACAGATTCCAAGCGAGTAACTAGAGCAAATGATTCCTTGAAATCAATACCCTCTTCCTAAGCATATCTCTTAGCTACAAGTCATGCCTTATTGCGAATTACAGTTTGATCTTCATCTTTTTTTTCTTCCATAACCACTTTAGCTTGATTACAGTCTTACCAAAGGGTTTGTCAATGAGTTCTCGGACTTGTAGTTTTTAAAAATGATGAAGCTCTTCTTGCACTGCCTCTACACATATGGAATCAACCATTGCCTCCTTAATGGTTTTTGGTTCAGCAGTACTCACGGTAAGTGTGAACATACACATTTAAGGATTTGTTACAAGTTGTCGTCTTGTTTGCACTCGCTTGGATAAATTTCCATGAACTTGAGATGTCGGGTGATCTTTTGTCCATCGGTGTTTAGATTGATGAGGCTGGTAGAATGTATGCATATTTGAATTATCAACATTGCGTAAGGAAGACTCATCATGTTTTTGTACCGGTGTACAGAATGGGTTAACAAATTCATATGGTTGAAAATGTGCATCTTCTGCTTGATTATCGTTGTTTCCTCAGCATGAATAGTTGTAGTTGGAGTTATTGGTTCTGTTGTAGGTTGAATATTCATTGTAGGTGGTGTGTCTTGTTGTTTAGAATTCTCGGTGGGATAAGACGACTTGTTGACACTTTAAGTACCCGCAGTGAAGAATTCATCGTAAAAAGGACCAAATAGAAGATCCAACTCTTGTTGTGATGGAGAAACATTTTATAGTTGAGGTGCGGGGTCAAAGTTTTCATAGTCTGATGTCTTTTGTAGTTGGGGAACGAGGCATGAAGTGTTATTATCGACAAACGTCTCAGACATCTCTTTGATCTCATTAAATCTGAGATGTATGGATACAACTATCAATCGTGTTCTCTTGTTGTAAACTCGATATCCCTTAGACTGAGTGGAGTATCCCACCAGAATGCATATAGCCCCTTTTTCTTTCATCTTGTCAAGATTTTCACCATCTTTGGCTAAGTAATAGGTGCAACCAAAGATGTGAAGGTGTCTAATTGAAGGTTTCTTGTCATTGATGATGTGATATGCAGTTTTCTCATGTGTCGGGATTATGATTGATCTGTTTTGAGTATAACATGCGGTTGCAATTTCTTCAGCCTAGAAGAACAAAGGAAGTTTAGAAGTTGAAAGCATCGTTCGAGCAGCCTCAACCAGAGTACGGTTTCGCCTTTCGACAACGCCGTTATGTTTAGGTGTTCGAGGAGTAAAAGTTTAATGCTCAATTCCTTCTTCTTTAAAGTATGCATTGAGTGTCTTGTTTAAGAACTCTGTGCCTCTGTCAGTTCGAACAGAAATCACTTGAGCTTGAAGATTTCATTGAATCATCTTGAGAAAGTATTTTATAACTTCTAGTTTTTCATCCTTAGATCATAGAAATAGAGTCCAAGTATATCTGGAGTAGTCGTCAATAATTACCAGAATGTATTTGTTCCCATTGATGCTTGCAACACACATAGGACCACATAAGTCCATATGAAGCAAATGTAGTCGTCCTTTTGAACTTGGAACAGCCTTTGTCTTGAATGAACTTCTTTTTTGCTTTACTCACTTCACAAGAGGAACATAGTTGATCCTTGAAATATTTCAACTTAGGTAAACCAATCACGATATCCTTTTTTGAAAACAAGTTGATGTAGTCGAAGTTAAGATGAGAAAGTCTTCGATGCCATAACCATGCTTGAGTTGGTGAAGCGTTAGCTATGAAACAGATTGGAGTTGACGAAGTGGTTTCTTAAAGAGAAATTGTATAGAGATCAGATCCATGATTTTTGGTGTGTAAATCATATTCCTGAAGATCTCTAACAAAACAAGTAGACTTCCAGAAAGCAACCTCCAAATCCGCATCATAAATTTGACCAACTGAGAAGAGATTATGATTAAGGCCTTTGATGTAATAAACCCTGTTGATCGTGATATTTCCTTGAACCAAATCTCCATAACCAAGAATTGGAGCAAATTGATCATTGTCAAAATGAACGGTACCTAGATATTTTTCAACAAAATTGCACAGCAGCTTTAGATTGCCTGTCATATGCTTTATGCATCCAGAGTCAACAATGAATAGGATGATTTGAACAATATGCAAGAGAATTAGAGGATGATGGAATACATGACAAATTAGATCCTAAAGTATTTGTGATTTTCAAGACATTAGTTATCCTATATGCATTATCTATTGTTAGACTAATACTTGTGTGCACATCTTATTTCCTAACTTTAGGCACCCAAGAACCCATTTATATCTTGATAGGCATTGTTGTTCTATCTACCATTTCTATGCCTTACTAGTTTTCTCATACAACATCCTATAGTAACTCTTGGTTTTCTGAATAGTGGATTCGGATGCAACTGTTTTCTTAGGGGATGTTGCAACATATTTGTTCGCTTGACTTTTGGGTTGTCTAGTACTAATAGGCACTACTTTAGGCTTCTTAGTTCTAGCATTCACGTCATTCAAGAATTTAGAAACACAAGCATCATGGTTAGAATTAAACACACATTTTCCACAAGTAGTACAAACAGCATTAACATTTGAAGTTCTGGATTTTAAACTGTCATTACACGCAGTTACAGACTTTCTTTTATTAGAAATACTAGAAATCATATGGTGGTCTTCTACTTCAGTATTCTTAAAATTCACTTGACTATTGTTTGGCACGACCTTATCTTTCATTTGAGTGCTCCTAAGCTGTGGTCTGTTAACATTAGTTTTGTGATTTACTCCTGTAGAGGTAGATACACGAGGATTAGTATTCCTAGAAGTCTGAGGAAACTGTGATGCTCTAGTTTGTGTTGTCCTAGTGTCAATTCGATACATGCCTGGTTTAATCACATTTATGTTTCTTACAGCTTGCCTTGCTGTTTGAGGCAAAATCTGTGTAGTGACTGGTTTTGATAAACCCTCTGACACGTTAGTTTTGGAATCGTCTTTGTCTTTGAAAAACTTTTACTCTTAAGAGAGTCTGAAAAAGGAGCCAGTTTGCCTAAATCTGATGGTTTTGGAATCCTTTGAGCATTTGGTTGTCGAACAACCGATGCTTTATCAAACTTAGTTTCCACAGGATTTCCTTTGTATTTCTCTATGAGTTTATTTAACTCACTTATGGCAATGTTCTTGTCTTGCAATTGAGCTTTCAAATCTTGTATTTCAAAATATTATTCACGTTCTTTTAGAAATACATTTGACGCTTTTTCTTTGCAAACTGTGTCATTTTTCATTTATTCTTGACATTGTTGTAAAGTAAGTTCACGAAAAATCAAGTGTTTTTCTAGTTTAGCAAAACTTTGTGAAAGCTCATTATAAACTTCTGTACTAACAGTTTTAGTTTGTGTAGAAAGCTTTTGTGCAAGACATTCATATTCTTTTACTTTATGAAGATATAAGCATTGCAATTCAGTAAGAGCATCTAAATTAGAGAATGAATGCAAATAAGAACACATAACATCATTAGACACACACTCTTTCAAAAGTATATCATACATGTTTGAAAATTCTGCTTTATCATATTTAAGTTCGTCAATTTCTTTTTCAATGGATTCAACGTACTTTAAATCAGCATGCATTTCTTGCTTAAGTTCATGAACAAATTTGAAACTATCATTATGTGTCTTTAGGGCAAAAGGCATCAAACATGTTTTAATTAGGATTTCCATATCCTGAGTAGTTGGTGCACGAAAATGATTATGAGAATGCTTTTCCCAAGCTTGATCAACAAGTTCTCTGAAATGATTTATGTTATTCGTCATTACAATATAAGCTTGTCTACTTTTACTAATTGATTTTGAAGTAGGTAAGAAACTGATGTTTTTGAAAAATTTTGGTTTAGATTTTCCAAAAGATTTTCTCCACATTTTCTTTTTTACTTTATTTGCATGTGCCAACTGCTCATGATATTCCCGTGTTGCTGGTTTAAAAAATCTCATAAAGACTATTTAGCTTTGTGTAATCATATTGTTTCACTAAATCTTTATTCTATTTTGATCTACTCTCCTTTTCAAGAGTCAAGGTCTCTTCCCTATCAGGGACGAATCTGTTTGCAGGATCAGATGTGTCATATGGAATCTCATACAAACATGGCTTTTCAGATTGAGTTTTCTTGAGGTATATTGGATTTGCAAAGGTTGGTCTACCATTGAATGTTGGGCCTTTGGGAGCTAACATATGAATGGTTTTAATTGATTGATTTCGTTTATAAACAATTTCATTTAAAACCTTTAATTGCTTTTCCATTGAAATCATTTTGTCAATGTCCTTTTCTTCCTTATGTTTCAAATCCGTTATTACCTTGGTTTTCTCTTTGACAAGACCTTCGTAATGTGACTTTGTTAAAAAACACTGTTTGACTAACTCATCGTGTTTCTCTTTAACAACTGAAATTTCATAGGCTTTAAGTTTTAGACCTTCTTTTATGTCAATTTATTTTTGAGCTAATAGTCCTAGAGCTTCATTTAACTTACTTTCAAGTTTTTCATAATCAACTGTACGGCCATTTAAGGTCTTGTACGTCTCATGCTCAGTCTGTTTATTTTGAAGTGCAATTAGGCAACTATCCTGAATACTATTAGACTCCCCAGAGTTCTACTAGTTTCCGCAAGAATAGATTTGCACTCTTTCAATTCATGAGCAAGTGATGTGTTTTCTTCCTTTAATTGCTTTTGAATCTTTTTATTTTCATCAACATCAAGTTTTAAATTTACAATTAAATTTGCAAGCGCAACATACTCATCTTTAGCATTTTGGTCAGTCTGAATATCAATATCACACATATCCAGTGAATCAGGAATGACATTGCTATCAACCTTTTCCACTACACATGTGTTACTAATGGATTCAGGTTGCTCAGAATGCTATCTCTCATTGGCAAACACATTATATTCAGCATTGTATTGTACATGTTCTAACGGTTCAATATAAGTTCCTGAGTCTGCAGTAGGAACCTCTTGAATCTTTTCCATGGAGCTGTAATGTGCTTCCAATTCTTGTTCATCAATCTCCTCATCCTTGTCCGCTAGCTAATCAGCTTGCTTTGCTTGTAATGGAACACCTTTCTTAGCTTATTTGCACAACAACATATTTTCCTTATAATATGTGTAGTCTTTTACCCTTTTTGGTTTCCTGCATTCCTTGGCAAAATGACCCAATTCCTTGCAATTAAAACATTGTATCCCAGTCTGCTGTACTACCTAACTACCTATAGTCTCCCTAGCCCCAACAACAGTCACTGTCCTCTGATTCCCAAACTGACTAGTCTGATTGTCTTTCACATATCTTGGAGAAGTATCCAGATTTTTGTTTTTGGAGTTTGAAGAGGTTAGGAGGTTGTTGTTGGTAGGTTTGTAGAGATTCTTAAAGTACTTTGCAATAAGTGCCAAGTTTTTCTGCATTTCTTTATCCTTCTGAGCATGTTCAAGATCATTGTCTTCTTCAGAAGCTGACTCAGATGGAGGTGTGATTGGTTTGACTATCTCTTTGCCTTTGTGTCTGGTAGTTACATGAGATCTGGTAGAAGATGATTGTGTTGTTGGTGGTGCATATGATTTGTGAGATTTTTGTGCTTGATAATAAGGATCTGGATATGGTGAAGCAGCAGCAACAAGTGCTAATGGGTTAGCATTCTTGGCTATTCTCTCAGTACGGATTTGAGACTGTATCTAAGTCATGTTGTTGCTTGACAATTGTCACAAACCTTGACCATGCTGGTTGAAGTTATTAAAGAAACTGAACATTGACTTGCATTGTAGAAATTGTCAAGTTGTTTCTTATCATTTCATTCATCATATTGTAAAATCTGGAGTAGTATGACTCCATTGTCTCTGCATCACGAGAAGTGAATTTTCCAAACTCCCAAAACAAATTAGTCTTGACATCTTGAATGTTAAGAGATTCACCCTGTTGTAGCCTTTCAATAGCTATCTACATTTCATGAGCTGTCTTGCAAGCATCAACAGTTTAGTAAATTTCATCCCCAATTCTAGTCAATAGTAAGTGAATTGCTTCCTTTTTTGATTCATAATGAGCTTTGTTTTCAGGAGACATATTCAAGATTGTTTCAACTACTGTTCATCTAAGAACTTCTAGAGATTCGTCTGTTGCATGTATAGCTGGAATTGTGACAGTAGAAGGTGTGTAAGGACCTTGAAGAATGCATTTCCTTAAGGCATCACCATTTGGTCTTGTATCGATGTATCTTAAGAAACGTGATTGCCATTGAGCATATCTTCCCGTTGCAAGCATTGGTGGATGATCCCTTGAACCAACTGCCATGATGTTGTTATGCATTTAACTGTCGGTTGTGGAAGTTGTTATTGGAGTAGTCATGATGAATGATTGTTGTTTTATGAAGTGAAAATGATTTTGTAGGATCTTAAGTTTTTGAGATGATTGTGG
>BQNB010074743.1:0-27817 GCA_026074375.1 Tanacetum coccineum | reverse complement strand
AGTCTCTCACAGAGTTACTTTTGATTACATTAGTACTCTGTATTCATCACAGGCTTAAAAGATCTATCTAGGGCTGAGACCTACACCAAATAATGCAGATCGATAAGAACAAACCACACAACACAAGAACTAATCCAAAATTCTCAAGACGATAAATTCTCTTGATCAAAGCAAAAGCTTTTATTATTATCAAAACTCCAAAACTTATCCCAATACAATGAAAAGACCCTATATTTACAGAACAACCAGAATTAATCTAAATAAAGATTGATTTGACTTTCCTATTTCAAAATTTATAATTGATTAGAAATTAAATACTTTTCTAATCAAAGTTTATTTTCAAAAGGGAATACTAAAATAAAAAGAGAAACTAATTTTGACTTTGACTAAAAGTCAAAGTCAATGCATCTGCATCATCCCTGATAGACTAGCACGACCTAAGCCAGATATGTAAACAGGTGGCACTATTTATAGAGGGTTAAAAGACGAAAGGGTGTGACGATTGAAGAGCTTCAACATGCACGTGACACTCGCACCATACAATCCAACCACGTCACAAGAGATCACGTGGATAGGAACAAACCACGTTACCAGACGCAGAAATAAAGTAAAAACAATCATTAATCATCGAAAAGAGGGACAATAAGTTGATGCAGAGCATTCATGGCAAAAGACAAAAGTAAGTCTAGCAATGGCAAAAGAGCCTGCCAATACTAGACTGGGGGACATGATGAGGTATTATCTACCCTGGGACCTCCGAAGGAGAAACATAACCAATCATCCCTGCTAGACTAGCACGACCTAAGCCAGATATGTACTCCGGAGAAGCTGGTGTGTCGAAGGACTAACCAGGTCCGGAGTCTCTAGTCCCGTGCCGGTGTAGCAGAACCTAAGGACAAACTCACAAGGGTATAGTACTCAGTCGGGACCACCGTCCTTAGGCTGACATATAAACGACAACCAAACTAGCGAGTAAAGAGGAAGTACTGGCCTATGACTGACTCGCTGACCCTAGACGACAACCACCATTCTCGTGTCATCGGGTAAGGCTCAAATATTATAAAGAGGGAAGCCCATTCCCTCAGGACGAAGGATCACACACACTCCGAACCATACTTATTTTCTTATATTCTCTCTGCAATTTTCTCATAATACTCGTACTTACTTTCACGCCGGAGGTGGTCCGAACTAAAATCCTGAGGCGAGCTAATGGTGTTCTTTCTTAGTTTCAGCTAGGATACGAAGGAGGAACCTCCGGAGCAGCCAAGCTAAGCCCAGCCAAACCAGATTTTCACAAAGATTGAAGCCCATTTACCAAAGCCCAACAAGCCCGCGTAAGTTTACCTCAACAACTACATTCCACGTTTGACCAAACAACCCTAATCGTCATTTAGATTGATGATATCGTTATCGATTAATTTTTCGGTGCATGCATCAAATTAACTATACAAGTTTCACATTATTTTAAAGAATTTCAAAAATATTACCAGGCATATTTTCTAATACCGGTGTAACTATCTAACTATTTTGAGCTAGTTTATGAGATTTAGATATATTTTGCCTTACTAATTTGGATAACTGTTTCGAGTTTAGCTCAGAGATTTTGAGAAAATAGCTTGAGTTGCCCCTGTTTATAATGAGTAGTAGCTTGAGCTGCTCGTGTTTACAGCGAGTGTTGTCTTTACTCTATCTTTAAACTAGTACCTCTTAGAAAGTGAATAGTGATCAAATGCAAAAATCTGGAACATTGTTTACTATTTTTTTCAAACTTACAAACACTTCGATATATTTATTATTTTATCGATCAACGTCACATTTTAAATAACACATCGTTACAACTTGTAACCCAAAAAATATAAAAAAAGGATCATTATCGGAGCCAAAGAAATGTTCAAACATGATTTATAGTTTATAGCCACTACTCATCAATTTATATAAAAACTAATGCACCATAATTCAACCATTCTAACCCCTATAAATACCACATTTCATTGAACCAAAAGTCACAACAATTTTAAGAGTGACTAATTATCATAAATCATGACAGTTATTACTAGTGAGTTTGAGCTATCTTCTTCTCTTCCAGCTTCCAAACTTTTCAAAGCTTATGATGACTTTGAAAATGTTGCACCAAAGGTCGATCCTGAAACATACAAAGCCCTAGTGACCGTTGAAGGCGATGGAGGTGTCGGAACTATCAGAGATGTCCATTTTGGTGACGGTTAGTAACATTTGTTCAACAAATTATGCATATAATCAATCTTTTAAATCATTTTTGTGACATTTAGATATTACACTACCTGAAATAAATGTTGTTTAGTGACACAAAGCACTCTTCTTGTAGTATTATTTGACTATTTCTACCAACACTGATTTTATGCTCGCGATCATGTTATATCTCTTAATACAAAGCAATGACTTGTGACAGGCATGCCATTCAAGATTGGAAAGGCAAAGCTTGATGTTGTTGACAAAGACAACTACGCTATTAGTTACACGACGTATGAAGGAGACGTCTTGATGGGAATACTAGACTCGACTACTCATCATATAAAGTTTACACCTTCAGCTGATGGAGGGTGCGTATACAAGCAGACCGTCGTGTATAACTGCAAAGACGACACTCCACTGGCCGAGGAATATCTTAACATTGCTAAAGAAGCATTGAAGAAGACCTTCAAGGCGATTGAGAGCCATATCCATGCTAATCCTCATGCTTATTGATTAATACCGAATCAATGGTGTGTTTATGCTCTTGTCTGTAAAAATAAAAATGGATTTATGTCCATTTGTAAGTTATGTGTGCACTTATTTTGTAATATTACTATATATGCGTCTGTATGACAATTGTATTGTGAGTTGAATTAATTATATTTGAAGCCTTTATAAATAGACACTCATGAGCGATTCATTGGACTTTTTATTCAGCTTTGTACTCGATCTTACCATAATCTCGAAATGATCGAAACTTATATAGACTACAAAGGCAAATAAACAATACAATGAAAGATCAAAAGACTTAACAAATTATAACTTTTATATAAAAGGCAGCAAGCTGCCATTAAATGCTTGCCGGAACCCGCTGTAAAAACTGAGTCGACCCGCCAGAAACGTCGCCAGGACCCGTGGCCGGACCCAACCCGACCCGACCCAATGTTTTTAATTGCTCCCACAAAATTCACTTCAGGGAGTGTTAATGATGGCGATATCGTTGTGGTAATGGAAGAAACCACACAAATAACAAAGAACAAGGAATTCGATAAACCCTCAAAGGGTGCCCAACCGGGACTTCAAGAGAAAACTCTCTTTTTTCTATAAACTCATCATAACCTATTTTCCAACACCTAAACCTATTACATTTATAGGGTAAGAAAGTCAAATACAATCTTTGACTAGAGAAAGTCAAATACAATCTTTGACTTTCAAATAAAGAAACTAATCAATTCCTAAAATCTAAACATATCTTTAACAAAAATAATAACATTAAAAAAGATAGATTGACAATTATAAATTGTCATTTTCCCCTTCAATCTCTTCAAAATAATTAAACAGTTGACTTCACGTGTTGACCGAAGAACCGACGGCTAAGCCAGAGGAGTCGGAGCTCGAACATGCCCTGCATCATTATTTGATTGGGCTTTATTTCCTTTCTTATTTTAGTCAAAGTCAAATATGCGTAGTCAATAAAGGCTATTATGAAAACATTTAATTTACAATTAATTACATGTTTAGGAATAGGAAAGTTAAATCAATCTATATTTAGATTGATTCTTATTGTCCTATAAATATCGAGACTATTCTTTGTATTGAGGGATGTTTTTTTAAGAATTGAATAAAGAATTTCTCTCGAAACAGTTTTGTTTCTTGTTCATTCGGTTGGCCGGAGAACAACGCCGTCGATTGTTACTTGGTTGGCCAAGAACGATTGCCGCTAGGGTTACGCCTAGGTTTATCCTTTTTACCCACTCGTATACGAATCCGTATCAGACTGCCTCTCGCGACATATTCAGATACCTAAAGTTCCTCTTTTTTTGGAAATTATATGCCAATGGTGTCAATGTTTTTGTACCTCAATTTTGCTATTTTATCTCTGCATTAAACACATCCTTAGTCATCTAATTCATCTCTCGTAACTCTTTTAACCACAACTGAAACTCCACTCACTTCAATAACCCATCAAAGGGTGCCCAACCGGGACTTCAAGAGAAAACTCTCTTTTTTCTATAAACTCATCATAACCTATTTTCCAACACCTAAACCTATTACATTTATAGGGTAAGAAAGTCAAATACAATCTTTGACTAGAGAAAGTCAAATACAATCTTTGACTTTCAAATAAAGAAACTAATCAATTCCTAAAATCTAAACATATCTTTTAACAAAAAATAATAACATTAAAAAAGATAGATTGACAATTATAAATTGTCATTTTCCCCTTCAATCTCTTCAAAATAATTAAACACTTGACTTCACGTGTTGACCGAAGAACCGACGGCTAAGCCAGATGAGTCGGAGCTCGAACATGCCCTGCATCAGTTAAGCCCATTTGGGCTTATATTTCATAAGCCCTAATCTTTCGGCTTATTTTGAGACTTGTGGGCTTATATAAGTTTATTATGATATGATAAACTTATATAAGCCTATAAGTCTCAAAATAAGCCAAAAAATTAGGGCTTATGAAATATAAGCCGAAATCAAATTTGATTTGAGCTTATATTTCATAAGCCCCAAATTTCTAGCTTAATTTGAGACTTGGGGGGCTTATAATAAACTTATATAAGCCCCCGAGTCTCAAAATAAGTCAGAAAATTAAGGCTTATGAAATATAAGCCCAAATGAGCTTTTGTTTCATAAGCCGAAACAAACAACCCTTCACACGCCTAGGGATGAGCACGGTACCATTATGGTACCGTACCGGCACCGTTTTCGATGTACCGTATTTTTTCCCGACCAAAATATGTGGTCCCAATCCCGGAACCGAAGAGTATACCGGTTCCGGTTCCGGTTCCGGTTCCGGTTCCGGTTCCGGTTCCGGTTCCGGTTCCGGTTCCGGTTCCGGTACGGGTAATTCGGTACTTAATCGGGGAGATCCACTTTATGTACCGTTTTTAACATAATTAAAGCAAGAAAATGAAAAAAAGCAGTCTAGTAAAGATGCAAAATGATCTGAATGAGAGAAAAGTGGGGAAAAGATGTCAAATTGAACTTCTCTTGATATACTGTGTCCGTTGAAAGCTTTTGTTTTAATTTTTTTTGTACTGATTTTTAAAGCCAATCATCAATTTAAGATGTGTCAAGAATAATTGTTTTCCCTCTCATCCAAAACAAATATTATAACTTGTTATAATGGGAACAGCATCCAAGTTTTATTCCCCTTACTCTATAAAGTCAACAAATATACCGCATCAATAGGCCTATTTAACTTGAGTTTCGTCAGCTCCAATTCCAAATCCACCCCTAGCTTAGCCAAAGGGACTCATACATCTCTGAAGTTTATAATGGCATCTTTCTTTTTTGTTGAGTTTTCATAATGTATATCTGTGTTTTCAAATTTCAGTTGTTATTAAAGTTGCATGATGAAGTGTTTTTACTTGATCGTCAACCACCCCTCACATCACCATCCTCTCATCATCTATCGCTGCGCACCCCCTCGGCATTGAGTGTTTTTACTTGATGTCAACACTCAACACAGTGGGATGGTTGTATTATGCCTATTTTAGAAGCTTTGATAGATCCATTAGAATTTTTTTTATTTTATTTTATATATTGTTGGGCATGTGTATGCATCTTTAGAATTTGAACTTTGTGATTTACAGCAAGGAGTTCACTATTTTTTTGTATATTAGAACCACAACATGGTTTAGATGGCATTTTTACAACGTTAATACGCATGAGACACATGCATGAATGTTTGAAACTCAATCACGAGATTACTTCATAAACAAAGCCCTTTGTTATCTCAGTACCAAAACCGGGATATCCCGCTTTGGTACCGTACCGTTTTAATTGGTACCGGTTTTTTTTGAGCTAGTTTTGTAGTACCGGTACCATACCGGGTAATGAGAACCGGTACGGGTCGGTACCGGTACGGTTCCGGTACCATAACGTTTTTTCGGTACCCATGCTCATCCCTACACACGCCCTTCTCTCTCTGTGTGAGATCTGCTTCCTCCTCACTCGCCCCCACTATCTCTCTCATATGAACACCTGTCCACTCACTCATCCATATCACCGACCCATATTCAATTGAGTGAATCTACACCCAAAACACCTTCTGAAAACAATAATCCTAATTTCCTGATTTGTTCATTATCAAGATAAGATGGCAAGGAAGAACGGAAAAATCTTTAATTGCATGTAAGTGATTTTATCTTATAATTGTTCATAATCCCTTTTTTGTTGTATTTAGAATATTTTTTGATCTTTTGACTTAAGGAAAGATATAAAATCCATAATCTGTTTTGAAAATTAATCCCATAACCCTTTAAATGCTTGCTGAATTGATGATGCATTGTTTGTTGTAGGGTCTTACTGGTGGTATATTTTCCTATTGGCTGACGGAGATGCAGTTGAAAATGTTGCTCCGGCGAGTTTTTCAACGAAGAGGTTTCGTAAAAAGAGGTTTTCGTCCATTAAATATTGCAACTAGAGAAGGTCACCATGGTAATATATTCATTATTTTAGATCATGGATACATAAACTGTTAAGAAATCAGGGATGTTGCATTTGTCTGTACGAATATAGTCGGTTGCATAAATAGGTTAGTCGTCATTTGTTTAGAACAAGGTTGGACTTTATTGCCTTATATGCATAAAGAGTTTGTTTTAGCCAAACACTAGAAACAGGATAATTTGAAAAAAATAAGATATTATAGCTTCGTTCGCTTTTTTACCAGCTTTTATATGTTGTTTTGAACCATAGAGAAAAGGGGTGTTTGGCCACTGATTTTACAGCTTCATTTGCTGTTTTTTAAAAGCTTTTTATGTTGCTTTATGACGAAACGTACACGCCTTATGTTTGATAACCTGTTTCCCTTACTTTATGGGCAAGCACTAGAGACTTTTTTGTGTTTCGACCTTCTGGCCGACTAAGAGGGTGTTTGTATTAGCATATTTTATGGGCTTACCGGTGTATTAAAAATTGAAAAGCCGATAAGCTCACTTTTTTAGGCTTATGAGGCTAAGCCCATGGCTTAAATATAAGCCATAAACTTATATTTATGTGCTCATAAGCGCAAAAAAGTAAGTGTATCTGCTTTTCTGAATTTTAATAAACCGTTAAGCCCATAAAATAAGCTAATCCAAACACCCTCTTAGTCGGTCAAATCCAAAACCATAGTTACCAAAAACAAACACAAAAAAAGTCTTGAGTGCTTGCCTTAGGGAGTGTTTGTTTCGTCTTATATAGCTGGCTTATGTGTTTTTCGGATTATGTTTCATAGGCTCACTTTTATGTGGCTTAATATGAAGCTTATATAATAAACTTATATAAGCCAAAACAGATGATCCGAGATGGAAATGAAAAGAACAGCGGTAAGTCGTTAATGTTTTTTCGCATTTGAAAAGTAGCTACTAGCTAAAACATGTCACTGTTTATAATCTCTCCTCAAAGTCTTTCATTTTATTATGTCAAAGTGTATTTGGATATGGTGCGTGTCATGTGTTTGATGAATGTCTTGACAAAATTTGTTTTGCTGCAAGTTTTTTTAATTGTTTAATTTTCTTAAATTTCTAAATCAGTTTCAGATTTTGGTTTGTCAATATTAATGCTAAAATTTTGTTTTTTATGATGTGTAGAGAATTAAACTTGGGCCAAAAGAGTGATTTTCATTTACGAGAAGTGTCTGCATTGTCTTTTCAGAAGATAGAAAGAAAGGTATCGGCTTTCATCATGACAATAATTAGACATGTAGTAAATGTATATATATGTTGTTTGTAAGCTGTTCTTACTGTAAGCTAATTTTAAAATTTTTAATTATTTATTTATTAAACTGTACGTAAGCCAAAATTATTGCAATAATGAGCTTTTCTTTCAAATTTTAAAGACATATTTATTGTATACAAATCTGGCGCGTCCTCTCGATAAGTACATACTAACTTTAGTATATTGTTTGCAGTGAGCATATGCAAGATTCATGTGGGAGATAGACGTTGACGAAGAGAATGATGAGAAGGCTAGACTAATTGAGGTAATACTAATCGTTTTCTTTTTTTTTTTATGTGACTGTCATACATAAAACAAAAAAGTTACCTACTTTTATGATAATATAAACTACACACAACAAAGATCCACTGATTTTCAACAATCTTTGGAGGAATTAAGTAAGCCAAAACAGATGATCCGAGATGGAAATGAAAAGAACAGCGGTAAGTCGTTAATGTTTTTTCGCATTTGAAAAGTAGCTACTAGCTAAAACATGTCACTGTTTATAATCTCTCCTCAAAGTCTTTCATTTTATTATGTCAAAGTGTATTTGGATATGGTGCGTGTCATGTGTTTGATGAATGTCTTGACAAAATTTGTTTTGCTGCAAGTTTTTTTAATTGTTTAATTTTCTTAAATTTCTAAATCAGTTTCAGATTTTGGTTTGTCGATATTTATGCTAAAAAAACTTTAATGATGTGTAGAGAATTGAACTTGGGCTAGATGAGTGATTTTTATATACGAGAAGTGTCTGTATTGTCTTTTCAGAAGATAGAAAGAAAGGTATCGGCTTTCATCATGACAATAATTAGACATGTAGTAAATGTATATGTATTTTGTTTGTAAGATGTTCTTACTATAAGCTAATTTTAAAAATTTTAATTATTTATTTATTAAACTGTACGTAAGCCAAAAACTATTGCGATAATGGGCTTTTCTTTCGAAATTAAAGACATATTTATTGTATACAAATCTGGTGCATCCTCTGGTAAGTACATACTAACTATAGTATATTGTTTGCAGTGAGCATATGCAAGATTTTTTTTTGAACAGCAATATATTATTAAACTACTAGCAAGAAGCTAGAAATTACAAAGCGACAAGGTACGGATTTTTAAGCCAATCGTTCCAACTAAACGAGGCTTTACATCTATTACGACACCAATAAAAAGACCGAGACACAATATCCTCAAAAATCATCGCCTTTGGAGAAGAAACCGCTTCAAAGATATACTTGTTCCGATATTGCCAAACATGCCACCACATTACGTAAAAAACACCTTCGAGAGCCTGCTTATAATTAGAAGATAAGCGAAGATTCACAAGCCAGTTTAACCAATCTTCATATGAGCATATGCAAGATTCATGTGGGAGAAAGACGTTGACGAAGAGAATGATGAGAAGGCTACACTGATTGAGGTAATACTAATCGCTTTCTGTAAAAGTCTACATAAACAAAAAGTTACATACTTTTATAATAATATAAACTACACACGACAAAGATCCACTGAATTTCAACAATCTTTGGAGGAATTAAGTTCAATGATTAATCATGGATATATCTATGTGATATGGACACAATGGGAAGCATTGGAACCGTGTACGAAAAGAATGAATGCATGGTTATTTGTTCACAGTGAAGAGATCCTAGCCATGATTAAACCATGCAGAATCTTCCAAAAGGAAAAGAAGTTAGAAGATAATGATATTAGCGAGACGGTTTTGAAGGAAAGTACTCTGTCAGGTATGTAACTTTTAACTTTGGATTTTTTTTTTAACTGACTATGAAAGTTCATCTTCTGTACATGCGATTTATTATTGGATGCCAATATTTAGTTTGTAATCATGTATCATTGTATCAGACTTTAGAACTAAAAAATAGCTTTAGAGTAGAGGTTATTAGCATATTAGGTGACATGTTGTCTAAAATGTCAACATGCGGTTTATTATTGGATGCCAATAATTAGTTTGTAATTATGTATCATTGAGTGCTTGCCTTGGGGGGTGTTTGTTTCGTCTTATATAGCTGGCTTATGTGTTTTTCGGCTTATGTTTCATAAACTCACTTTTTGTGACTTAATATGAAGCTTATATTATAAACTTATATAAGCCAAAAGTATTGAAATAAGCCACATAAAAGTGAGCCTACGAAACATAAGCCGAAAAACTCATAATCCATAAGCCGGTTATATAAGCCGAAATAAACACCCTTGTCATATTGTTTTATGTGTAGATGAGAAAAAACATTTTGTAGCTACGTTAGGTTGTGAAAAGTTACAATGGTTCACATATTGCTGAAGACGATGGACTTCACCAATCTACTCTATACATCGTCTTCTTGCCCAGTCTTAAGGGCGATTTTAGAGAATGCGACTTCTCAAGGACAAAATATCCATTGTTTGTAGTAATTTTTTATTGTATTATGTTCCTTTTTTCCTATAAAATATATAGAAGTCAACTCATGTGCTTATTCTGTGCAGGAGATTTTAGACGATGGACTTCACCAATATGCCATATGTTCTTTTTTTACTGACAAGTTGCTAAATATCTGCCTAATCATTTCAAAACAAGGTAAATGTTTATAATCTGTTTGCCTATTTGAACATCGATGTGTGAAGCTGAATTATATAAAATATGGCTTTATCTGCGGTTTTATCGTTAAAACCGATTATACGAATTTTAACGCTTTAAACTTTCAATGCAGATTTAGCTCAGGAACGTTCCTTTAAGACAAATAATTTATTGGCTACTTGAAGTGCCTTCAGTGTTGGCGACCACCAGGATACATAAAATTTATTAGGTAAGTTGTGCTTTCCTTTCAAGTGTAAATGCATCTTAACTTTTTAATTAGAATACTTCCACCAACGCCTGAAGATGGCGGGCATTGGTCTGCCTTGCAAAGACCAGATGGTAGCAGCTCTAGTCGCTTCACCTATTGCATTCAGGCAGTCTGATCCCCTATATGCAAACAAGCTCTTAAGCACAACCACAAGGGGTTTTGGTTATGCAGATACTTAAAGTGGGGCTTCCTTGCAGGCAGGTCTGAACGTCTTGCAAAGTACAACCAGGTTAGTATTCTTCCCTTCCCCCATGAGTTGCTTTTGGTTTTTTCATATAGTATGTGTGACACTTCAAAGTTTTTGAAAGAGTGTCGGTGAAAGAGGTTCTTTAACTAAAAAATATTCGGGACTATTTGTACTTTCTTTTATAATTTTTTGGGAAAAAAGTATTTCCAGTTTGGGTTCCTCATAGATGTAGTTATCATGTGCTGGAACAATGTATGCTCTTTGTTTTGTATGTTCTTATGAGAATTGTTAAGATGTTAACTAGTTGCTATTATGTTTCTGGAACAGCTTTTGTGAATTGAAGAGCTTGGTGTTGAAGCAGTGTATGCTGGAGCAAACTTCCGCAAGCCAGTGGAACCCTACTAGATCAGATATCGAAACGATTAAGAGTTGAGAATGGCTGCTCATGCGGAATGTGATGAATAAAATTCTGCAGGAAGTTAGCTACATGTTATTGCAAAAGCTAATTGCAGCAGGCATTGGAGATCGACCAGTTGTATTTGTAACTCACATATTTGTAATTCAAGCCACAATAATGCCTATGTTCAAAAAAAGAAGTAAAGGTAATAAAACTTTTTTTTGTTCAATATTCTGTATATACTACTTGATAACATGTTGTGATCATAATTAATGGATTGAGACCAAATGGTTGCTCAACGCGTTCATGTTGGTTTGGTTTTTAGTTTCAATTTTCTGGTGTTGGGTTGATTCAGTAGTTCTGTACAACTTACTTAAACGTAAAGGAAAAACGGGTTAATTTTGGATGCAAAAGAGTATTACAATACTTCAGTCCAATCCTTTTAACTTTGGCCTATCCTTTATAACAGCTGTAGCCTCGTGCTCCGCAGCAGAGCCCGAGTTGAAAACCTAGTTTGTATGAAATAATAGCATTAGAGTTCCAAATTTTACATTTAATACTACCAAGGGATGAAGAACATGTAAGTAATAACTAATACACAATAACTTTCAACCTTGAAGAAAAAAAGGTTTTTTTTTTTAAAGGCCATAGTCAATATTCGTTTTTAATACAGAGTAGGTGATATTGGCTCAACTCCGGTGTGATTTTATGCCCATTAGGGTTAAAGTTATAAAAAAAATAAACTATTGCTACCATTTTATTATTAATATATTACACATTTGTGGATAAATCCACCGTCGTTTTGACAGTGGGCCGCATTGCTACAGTAATGGGCTCCCATTTTTGGGCCAGCCCGATTTTAATTTTTTTTTTTTTAATTATTTTGTTTTTGTTTTTTTTTAATTTGTATGCACAAAGTAGGAGGAAAAAAAATATTACAAAAGTTCTGATTTATTCAGATAAAAAAATACCCGCGGAAACATCTTCGATACCTATTAACTTTAAAATAATCGATATGGTCACAAACGTACAACCCATTATATTAAAAAAAATCATATAGCAAAAAAAAACAACACTTTAAACATGAGGCCCAACACATAAGCCATATAAAAAAAATTATTACTAATATACACATTTGTCGACAAACTAGCCTATAATTCCCATAAAATGTGGCCCAAAATCTGGCCCAAAGTATATAAAAAAAAAAAAAACTAGCCCAAAATTAGCCTGAAATCTGACCCAAAGTAAAAAAAATACAAAACGGTCCCTCAACTTTTAACTATTTACGATTTTCTTACACAAAAAATCCCGTAAAAAAATTAACAAAAAAAACACGTCAAATTTTTATTGTTCACAATTTTTTTACATTCATCGGCCCAAAAAAAAAGATATCGAACCGTCCCAAAAAAAGAAAATATTCGGGAAAAAATTAACCCGTCCCAACGCAAAAAAAAAAATTCCCGAATCGTACAAAAAAAGAAAATATCCGGGAAAAAATTAGCCAAAAAATAGCCTAAAATCTGGCCCAAAGTAAAAAATAAAAAATACAAAACGGACCCTCACCTTTTAACTATTTACGATTTTCTTACAAAAAAATTCCCGTAAAAAAATTTACAAAAACGTCCCAAAAAAAAATATTCGGGAAAAAATTAGCCCGTCCCAACGCAAATTTTTTTTCCCCGAATCATACAAAAAAAGAAAATATTAAAAATTAGCCCCGCCATAACGCATCGCCCAAAAAAAAACCCCCGAAACGTAAAAAAAAATTATTCGGGAAAAAATTAGCCCCGCCGCAACGCGCAGGTTCTTTTGCTTGTTTGATTCTATAAAATGTAGGTCGTCTCTTGGTTTTCTTGAAGTTATGACTTTTTTCGTTAAATCGAGAGCTGAAGTTTTGTTGGTTACTTTTACCGTATGCAATAAAAGTTGTAACTGAGTATGATCATGTTACTTTCTTAAGAATGCATTTAATTTGATAAAGTTTATATAGTAATGTTTAATTCAAACATAATTAGGATTTTCTAATGATTTAAAACAAATTTTTCCTTGTTTATATGGTAATTTTTATGATACAACATTGATAAATATGCTCTAAAATTTCCATAACGAATGTTTAATAGTTGTTAAACCTGTTGGAATATGTACACATAAAATAATATAGGCTCGAGAATTTACTCGAGCCTATGGGACGCACGTGTAACACGTAAAACAATAATATTAATATATTAAGTGTAATATATTCATTAGTGATTAGTAAAACTTAACGAAATATTATTAGTGGCCATTAAATGTTAATACGAGGACCTAATACTAAAAAGGAAGAAAGTTGAGTTCGGGTTTCCTTTTTTCTACCCTTAGCCGATCAGTAATGGACTCTCATAAAGAATGGGAGTGCTTGACTTGCAAGCCAAGTTTTGTGAGCCCATATAATGACTACTTGATTCATTATTTAGGTTTACACATTCACAATGCTAGAAAAATAAATCCCTAAAGTTCTCTACTTTTCCTTCCTTGTGTTTGTAGATCAAGATTAAAACCCTAAAGGGTTTCGGGTTTTGTTTTTGGTTTGGTCGATCGCTGCTAAAACCTTAAGGGTTTCGGCTTAGTTGCTTGTTCAAGATTCAAAGGATTGTTTGCTTAATCACTACTAATACTAGCATACATTATTGTTTGCTAAGAACGTATTGTGTGTGTGTCTCATAGACGGGTTATAATTTGATCCTTGTGGTTCGCGTATACACACGCGTATATTCAAGATTTGTGTTCGTTTGATTTAATTGCTAAAAGGTACGTAATTCTTGATACTTTGATAATTACATAATTCTATACGTGACTATTTGTCTTCCGTTGCGTACTCGTGTTTATTAATGGTTAATTAGATCATAAAATTCAACAGTGGCATCACGAGCCATCGTGTAGAATTTGTAATTACAAAGAACGTAAAATTCGATAAATTATTAGGGTTCTTGATTGATTATTTAAGCCCTTTAGGATTCGATCTTTATTATTGTAAAAATTAATTAGACGAAACCCTAGGTTGTATGAAAGTTTATGCCTTAAAACTCGATATTTTAATTGGTTAATTGGTCGTTTTTAATGGGTATTAATTGTTAATTGATTATCCGTGATAAACACATGTATGTTTATCATGGATCGATATATGATATATGCGTTCTTGATTAATTGTTAATTGTTCGTCATGTAAATCGATGATTAGAATTATAATAGACATAAAAATTTAAGTTTTTTTAGTTTCGGATTGTTTGACACCCTCTCTCTAGAAAATTCGTAATATATTCGTATTGAATCAATAAAAATTGAAATTTTAATGGTAGATCTACGACTCAGTAGGCTATAACTTTGTAGTTTAGCTGGGGAAGACCCTAGCTATGTCCTGTCAGGGCCTGAAGTCGACTGAAATTGTTTATCAGCTTTTATGTGCTATGTGGTATATATTTATATAAGGCTTACGCAATCGATTATATTGATGTATGTGACCCGATTCTTTGGATTAAGGAGTCTTATGTGAGTATATACATAATTTTAATTATTCGATAAATATGATCATCGTTCTATGATTTGCATGTGTTAATTGTTAATCGTTTAAATAAATGTTATGTGTATTAGTTGTTTATATTCATTGTTTTGTTTTTATAAGTTGTTGCCTTGTGTAAAAACAAAAGGTTTTTTCGGAAAAGAAAATATAAACATGACTAACAATTATGAAATAAGATTTATTATAGACTATTAATTGTGAAGTCTTATGAGTCCATTGGGTGTGGTTATCTATAATGTTAAGGCTCATATGTTAACTTCACACGACGAAACTTGCAATTCAATAGGTTTATAATGTGTTTTCTAAACTAAAGACTTAAATTTTATCAATGAAGTAATTTGTAAAGTACTATTCACTTGCAAGGCATATCACTAAGGCTTCGAGGTATCTCGTGGTAAGGCTTAAGGTGTTGCCCTACCTTACTACGAAACCATACTCTATAATATCTCTAGTATCCTGCAACTACATAGGAAGCGCGAATGGTCTAAGGTTTGAATGATTTTTAATCATTCTTTAATCTTTTCCCGCGATAGAATTATAATTCTTTAGATTTGAAAAAACGATTGAATCATCAATTTGTTTTTAAGGTGTATTATCACTATTTTATACACAAAGTGGTATTGAAAATTTAGATTAGTGAGAGTTGAGTGATTTTGATCTCCTTTTTGTGAGGTGTTTGGCTTTGGTATTTTCTAGCATATGTAGTTTATATATTCATATCTCCCGAGTTAAATTGGGGGATATATTTTTAGAAATAATTCAAAATGGTCTACTTGAGGGTAAGTAGAAGTCAAGTGAAGGATATTTGATAACATCAAATACTCTATACTTTTTTTATCAAAATCCCTTGAAAAATGTTCATAATTGTTTATTTGTGGTTAAAATATGTACTTAATCACTTTATATTTTATTTTCAGGAATTATGAACGTTGGAACGGAAAGTCACAGGAATTGGACGGATAAAGTGAACGTAACATTGATGCCAGGACAAAACTACGGCCTGGTTGCCACACTTAACTACGTCGTAGTTCTAATGAAGACCACAAGAGCATAGAAGGAACTACGTTATAGTTGCCCCGTTGGGACTACGTCGTAGTTATCATGAGTTACCAAAAAACACATGTCTAGTCACAACTACGTCGTAGTTGGCCACTTTAACTATGCCGTAGTTACTTTATGCCTGCAAAAAGAAAGACTGCATCAGCACAACTACGTCGTAGTTCACACCCTTAACTACCCTGTAGTTGAGTCGAATATTTTAAATAGAGGCCCATTCCCTACTCATTCGTATCATTCATTCACAAAGGAGTTCTAGGGATCTACTAGGGCATCCAAGGAAATAAGAATTCGGCTCCATCTATCACTATTCCAAGGGAGAAATCACTTTCACTAATTTGTTGTATTAATCATTCATCACAGACATTATAAGATTATAATGTTTATTTAATCCAAGAATTCTTTCATTATTTCTTATGTTATCTGTAATATGAGTGGCTAAGCACCTTAAGTGTTAGCCTTCTTATGATTTGTTATGGTTTTGATGCTTGTTTTATGTTGAATTATCATTTATTAGATATTCTTATTAACTGTTGCATGATCCCTGAGTTTTGATAGTGTTGAGGGCTAGTGTAGATCCTGTTAGACCTTATAGTAGGCTTACCCGTTGAATTAAGGGTTAACCGGGTACTAGAGATCAGTTAACAACTGTCTTTAGCGTAGGGACTACTCGTATCATCGCCTATAGTATAATAGATACTTATAAAATTCAGGAAACTCTTTCAGGAGGGTTTATAGCCGAGAAGTGGGATTATCGGCATTAGACAGGTCTTTAGGATAGTTGACGGTTAATCACTGTAGACTGGATACTCACTCTTCGTGACCAACAGGGACCTGAGATCATATGATACATAGGACGGGTTTTGATGCCCAATCGGGTATGTCGATATTAGAACCACCATAAGCGATAAGTAGACATTGCACTAGGAAATACTATTTCAACTATAACAAATGAGTAACTAGGCTAGTACGATTTTCTTCTTGATCTAGTTTCATATTTTAATTTCGCATTTCATTTACTTTAAAACTATCAATTCATATTAAACCATATTAATTTGTGACATATTCAAATTAAAACTAAAACACTTAGATCTTGGGACGACCTCGGATTTACCAATCCTACACTACACACGATCGGGTTCTCTGCCCGTTAGTGCGTTGTAGACCATAGGTAGATGAGTTTTATAAATTTAAAACTTGAAAATTAATTTAAATTATACGCATGATGACATCAAATAAAGTCACTTTTATAGCATCAATTATCCCATTTTTCTTATCCATTTTATACAATTATTGCATAAATTGATACTTAATCATTTATATTTGAGATTTACAGTAATTATGGAGTACTTTATGAAGATTAGCTAAAAGGCACGCATTATGGAGCTTAAACGAAGAAATCTGAAGAATATTGTTCTGACAATCTATACGCCGTATCCATCAAGGAAGATACGACGTATTTGTGCCTACACTTCACAAGAAACCACGAAGACCTATACGCCTTATCCAGAAGCTATCATACGCCGTATCCAAGAAATATATACGAATATTCTTGAAGATATCGAACGTGGTCCCTACTCCAAGAAACTCTCTATACGCCGTATTGACTTCAACCAATACGGCATATCGACCCAATTCCAGACACTATAAATAGAAAACCTAAAAAACGAGTTTTAAGTGTGCTTTATCATATTTTCTATACCCTAACCATAAAATTCGATTTTCAGAAGACAAAAAGAGCAGAAGAGGTCAAGCAAAGCTACTAATTCTATAGGAAACACCTTGTAAACTCGTATACTCTTATAATCGTTTGATTTTTGGTATCATTCATTTAACTCGGTTAGTTTACCTTGGTTGATTGATTATTCTTGTATTGATTACAATGATTAGGGGCTAATACCCTTGGGTATTAGCCATGATTATGAAGATTTAAATGTTTGGTTTGTTTATATCGAATGCTTAATTTATCGTTGGTCGTTGTTTATGTTTATCAATTTATACTTGTTTACGTGCTTTTGTATGCGACCTATCATTCAACTGAATCTAGTGATACTAACTAAGTTAGCTAGATGTCGGGATGGCTCTCCATATAGCGATTTATATATCTAGAATAATAGGATCACAAATAATGCCATATCTTTACCATTGGTTTATGTGAACAAGTTGGACTAGCAGGTGACTTGGGATCAACAGATAACGTACTGATTCCTTTGGTAAAGACTTAGACAGTGGACTACTAGAATATAAATTACCATTAAGCAGTAAGTGGTAAAGTCCCGATGGGCTAGGGTTTAATAAGATCACCATTATTAATCTCCTAAGATAGATTATAATCAGCGAATAGGATGCTTTATGCGGATACGTTTAATTGTGATAGAATTCTATGTGTCTAGGTTTTAGGAAGAAGTAACGCTCAAATATTGGAATGATATGCCGCCTCAAAATAAGCACTCATTGCACTAAAATAAACAAATCTGCGTTTTAATTGGATTAATAATGGTTAATACAGTTTTCTTATATTTGGCTAGACCACTCTTCTATCTTTTGATTATCTGCTTGCGCGTGTTATTGTGTTTTAAATTAATTTAAGTTACCACCAAACCTGTGCTAGGCTCTCAGACTGAAAACCCTCTTTATCTGTTAGAACTAGGTTTAACCTAGGTTTAACATAGATTAGAATTAACATAGTTTAAATTTACTTAATTTAGTTAACCAAAATATTGATAGAATAAAAGATTAACGCTCTCGCTCTTAGTGATCGACACCCTTACTTACCAACGAAGCTATATTTGATCGGGTACACTGCTCGTTAAAGTGTTGTTTTAGGTAAAGTCGACAAAATATAAATGTAAAACTTGATAACTAAAATAACAACCTACACGACGACACATCAACGCATCAAATTACCAAATGGGGATTTGAGGGTTCGGTATAGGTCGTTATATGAGAACATGAAGTTTGGTGATAGTGTGGAAGTTTTTGCGGTGAGAGCAACTAATAAAGAGTTGGGAAAGAAGGGGAGTGTGTTATAGTGGTTAAGGAGACGTGTAGGAGTCGTGTGGAGTAAAAAGTGTCAGTTTCTAATCCAGGGTTTCCTACGTGTTATATGTTGCATAGTGTTTGTTGACGGGTTGTCGAATTGTGATGAGTTTTGTACGCTTGAGAATAGGAAGGGCCAAGCAGAGAATGAGAAGGCACTCAAATTTAGGAAGCATTATTGGAAATGGTTGACGAGGGTAGTGCTATGGTTGAATCTTGAGGACTTGAGTCGTACATTTTGTAATTTTGGTTTTTTGAAAGTTGGTACAAGATGTGGAACAAAATGAATTAAAGAGTGTTTGATGTGTGAGTTTTATTGCGTATTTGCCAAATTTTGATTATTATGCATTAAAAAATATGATAACTCTTGCATAATAAAGTTAAAATGAGTAGGTTTTGTTACACTAATTCCTTAAACTGATTATTAGTGGTGGCTTGTGGCGCAGTAGTTGTGGTGGTTAGTGGGGATTAGGAGGTAGAAGAAAGTGGGGTGTTTGGATGTGGTGTTATGTGTTTTAAGGTGATTAAGCGTGCCACATGATCGCTTTTAATTAATCACCTCATATAGTGCCCACAGTACGATAATTAGCAACTTCCACACATTTAATAGCAAAAAAATGCTACACAAAATAGTAAAAAGTGTCAACTTCAATACATTTACAATCAATTATTCCTTAATTTAAACATAAAATATTCCAAGTATGTTCTTAGCTGGTTTTATACATATTTAACTGGTAGTCTATAAATGTTGATGCAAATTCGCACAAAACATGAAAGTCTATTAAATTAAGTAGAACAAAAAATAGTTCACGTATCAAATCGGTACACTTAGAAAAGTACGTTGCTAATTTATGGCTTAAATTAATTCCGAAAAGATAAGTATAACTCTAAATGAACGATGAACCAGCTACATTATAAATATACACTTTGACGGACAAAAACGATGCTGTATTAGGCTCCCGGTTTAGGCTGGCCTATTTGTTTTTTTAATTCTAACTTATGTGTACACCCACCACTCTCACCCACAAACATATATCTTTTTCTCTCGATCTCTCTATAGAGACAACGGGATCTCACCCAGCCCTTTTTCTCCCTAAAACACAATCGTGATAATTGTTATGTTATAATGAGATTGGGGTTTAATTATGTTCAAATCTAATAGGTTTGGGTTTAAGCGTGTTGGCTTTTGTGGGTTTTCAAATTCTGTGTTCTTTCTTACTGTTATAAGAGATGAGGCAAGGGGGTTATCAATGGTGGTTATACCTTTGTTTTGTATTTAGCTACGCGCCGAGGACCACTTCTTTTATGACCAAGTCAATGACAACAAACAAAACCACTTATTTATTCTTTGTTAATTTTTAGTTTTTGGTAATAAAGATTGAATCTTGAATTGTAATTAGGGAATATGATGATGGGTCGGAACTCACTGATTATGTTTTTGTAATGCATGGTTTTGTTGGAACTGCTTTCATTGATGATCATAGTAAGAAGAAATTGGCTTATAGGCATACAATCATTTCTTACAAACTTCAAAGGGTTCCTTTTTATTGATTGTTTTTGTAATTGTATTATTTTTGTTATCACTTTGAGATTAGGGTTTATGTTAGAAATTAAGGGGTTTTACAGGTTAACTTACTAATGTTGCTTGCAGCTAAGGGGTTTAAGATATTTGTTTCTAATTTTCTTTTTTAATTTTGCGACTAGGGTTTTGTTGTTATTTAGAGATTTTATGTTGCTTATGTTGTTTGCAGCTAAGGGTTTTAATAATCTTTGGCACATTACCTTGCTGATGCCGTTTGCAGTTAAATATTTATGAAATTAACTTTTCGAGTGTTCATTATTTGCAATGTGGCAGGGCGAGCGTCTTAAGCTCACAGCCATGAAATTCGGTTGTTTTAACCTAATACTATTTGGATCGTGGTGGGGCGAGCTTCTTAAGCTCGCATCCATGGCAGATATATGTATTCTTTTTGACTCTTTACATAGTCGCACTTCATGGTTAAAAAAACTATAAATTTTAGGGTGTGATTACTAACAAAGGCCTCAACAAAGCTGAGATTGTTTGCGTCTTGGTAGGGAAACTTATTACGGTTGCAGCCATGGCGGATGCATCCTCTTTGTTCGATTATTAGCCTATCTGAGCCTCCTGTACGATAACAATGATGCTGATATTCATTATAAGAGGTTGTTGTGATGAGAAATTAACTTTTCGAGTGTTCATTATTTGGAATGTGGCTGGGCGAGCGTCTTAAGTTTGCAGCCATGGCATTCTGTTGTTTTAAGCTAATCTTATTTGCATCGTGGCAAGGAGAGCTTCTGAAGCTCGCAGCCATGGCAGATATATGTATTCTTTTTTACTCTTTACATAGCCACACTTCATGGTTAAAAAATGAAATTTTTAGGCTGTGATGACTAACAAAGGCCTCAACAAAGCTGAGATTGTTTGTGTCTTGGCATGGCAACTTATTATGGTTGCAGCCATGGCGGATACATCCTCTTTTTTCGATTATTAGTCTATCTGAGCCTCCTGTACAATAACAATGACGCTAATATTCATTATAAGAGGATGTTGTGATGAGTCTCAGTGGGTTCTATTAAAGTTGTCATTGTACGGGATCAATAATTAAACCCCAATCACATTATATCAACACAACAATTATCGAGATTGTTTTTATGAGAGAGAAAGAAGGTGGGTGAGATCCCGTTGTTTCTACAGAGAGACCGAGCAAGAGAGATATGTGTTTCTGGGTGAGAGTGGTCGGTGTACACATAAGTTTAAATTAAAAAAAATAGGTCGGCCCAAACCAAGAGCCCAAAAAAACGTCAGAGCCCAAGCGACGCAATACTTATAATTGGGGGTTTTTGCAGGTTAACTTGCTGATGTTGTGCTGTTTGCAATTAAATGTTCACGAAATTTACTTCTTGAGTGTTCATTATTTGCAACATGGCGGGCCAAGCTTCTTAAGCTCGCAGCCATGGCAGATATATGTATTCTTTTGTACTCTTTACATAGCCGCACTTCATGATTAAAAAAACTAAAATTTTTAGGTTGTGATGACTAACAAAGGTCTCAACAAGGCTGAGATTGTCTGCATCTAGGAAGGGCAACTTATTACGGTTGCGGCCATGGCAGATGCACCTCTTTGTTCGATTATTAGCCTATCTGAGCCTCCTATACGATAACAATGATGCTGATATTCATTGTAAGAGGTTGTTGTGATGAGTCTCAATGGGTTCGATTAAAGCTGTCTATAAAATATTAAAGGTAATAGATGTATTAAGATGTGATAATGCTCAACTTGAGTATGTTTTGGGAGCGTTGTTCGTACTTTTATATTGGTTATCTGGTCTGTTACCTATGGTTTTATTACTCGATTATGTCAAAACACGCTTTCTAGGGTAATTGCAGCCAAGTACAGGAAAACAAGAGAAGAAGAAAGGAATAAGCGAAGTTTATCTCAAGTACAAAGAATCCCGTGTCAGGATCAAGTGCGAAAGCATCTCGAGTAAAAGAAATCTGATTATTCAAGCTTCCAAGACCTGAGATCAAGTTGTAATGAAAATATGATGAAGAACGAAGGCCCACGGCCAAGCAAAACTCAAGAAAGGACCTTAAACGCAAAGTCTAAATAAAAAGATTCCACAGATGACCTCCCAGCCGCCCGGCTGGAGATCCTGCCGCCCGGCAGAGGGACGTGACGCCCGACTCTTAGTGCCCATGTTTTCTATTTCACTCTTGAATAAACCTAAGTAATCATGAAGGATCTAGAACCTCTAAATCGACTTTGGACACCCCTTTAGCCCCTGGAACCGCCACAAATCAGTAGTATAAATAGATGACCTCTATGCCTCATTTTAACACTCACTCCACTCTTCTCTAAACCAAAACCCTAATTCCTATAGCCACCACTACTCTCTAAAGCCATAAAAGTCCAAGAAAAGCTCCAGGAAAGTCAAGAAGGAGGAAGGGTCCATCTAAGTTACAAGTTTGTCATTTTCCTAGTTTGCATTTCATTATCCTTTGCTATACTTTTGTAAGACTCTCATTATGTTTATCAATGCATTAAATTATGGAATTATGTCTTTATTTACCATGAGTGGCTAGTCCCTTTATGTGCTCGGTTAGATGATGTTTGTCGTATGATGATTCGAATATTATTGAGTGGCATGTTTAATTCAAATTCAAGCCAAGTCTTAGATCCATTTGTAATTATGTTCTATGTGACATAGTTTTATCAACCGGATTATTTGTTGAGAATATCATAGGCTAAAAGGGGTATTGTTAATCAATCAATTGTCGCCTTTTTGTCTACGATTGGCTACCTTTTGTATTAACCATTTCTTAAGTGGTTATGTATTACTAAGAACATAATTATCAATGTCTATGGTTTGTGAAATGAACCGCGAATCAAATTCATAGAGGTTGTTTTGGTCTTGAATTGATTGATTTCACTTAACGCTTGTTTTTGTCACTGCGAGTATTGACGAAGGCTAAAGGTTTTAAAAACAATAGACTGGATACCCTCCAATTCTTATAATCAACTTGTTAGTCGTTGCCACAATCATATCGAATCAGATTCTCAAATTGAATCCAACCAAGTAGAGCTATTTTATTATCGAATTACTTCCATCATCGTTTGTTTGCATCTTATGACTATTATCATTGAAATCTTTTTCGAATTGAAACACCCAAATCCCCGCGAACGATCCCAGCTTACAAATCGATATCTTGCTACCACGAACGAGTTCACTTGCTCGTATGTGTTGCTTAAGAATTTGGTATACCGAGTTATAAATTTAAAACTGGCACGTATCGCAGGCATCAAGTTTTTACCGTCGCTGCCGGAGATTTGATCGTGTTTTACGATTTAGATCTCGTGATCCCATCATCCCTAGGGGCCTTTTAAAAAAACGTTTTTTTTCACAGAACTTTGGAGCCGCCCGGCGCATCACTCTACCGCCCCGGCACGACCCCTCGACGAGTAACCAGCCGCCCGGCGCAACACTCTGCCGCCCGGCTGGCAACTTCTGACAAAAAACCAACTTTTTATCTACGTTTTCAAAATCCTTTTGGGTTTGATCTTGATTGAGTCTTGCCTTGAATGCAAACACGTTCTGCCGGACAAGACCTAACTACTCCTTATTCTGAACCCGAACGTTTTATCCACCAAACCTTAAGAAAGAAAAATAAGTAAAATTCATTCATACCCATTAAAGACCGAGTTCCAAAAGCTAAATATCCACCTTGCGAGAATCTATTCGAAGCCGAAGTAGTTTATAACCTATTTCTTGACCTACCTTTCCCAATGGCCGACAACCAACCCATGTGGGGAAATAATTAGGCCGTAGCACCCACTCTCGGGGCTGCTATCGTCGCGGTTAACCTTGGAGACAACTTCACCGTCAAAGGACACCACCTTTCCATGATCAAGGATTGACAATTCAACGGACGCTCACAAGCCAATCCGCAAAAGCACATTGTCGAATTTATCGAAGTGTGTGGAATGTTCCGTTATGGCAACACCAATGCAGATGCCATCAAACTCAAACTTTTTCCATCATCCCTAGCGGGTAAAGCCAAGATTTGGTTTAACGAACTAAGTCCCGGTGTGATAACCGCTAGGGAAGAAATGAGACAAGCTTTCGTAAGCCGATTCTTTCCACCCGCAATGTTTGACCGACTCAAAGGAGAAATTATAGGTTTCACCCAACAACATCACGAATCACTAGTCGATGCTTGGATACATATGAAGGATCCACTTTGTAGTTGTCATGGACATGGTTTAGGACGAGGAACCATAATCCAAATCTTTTACCACGGACTTGATGAACCAACCAAAGCCATCCTAGACGCCAGAGGAATTTTACTCTGAAAAACTCCAAATGAAGCACATCAGTTGCTCGAGGATCGAGTTCTTCTTAAACTTGATTGGTCGAAAGAAAAAAAAGCTAAGTCCAATCGAAAAACCGTTGCTTTAGCTGAAAGCGAAGAACACTCACCGCTATTGGAGAAAATGAAAGCCTTAACAACGAGGATCGACTCACAATTCAAAGAGATCAAAGGAGATATGAAAGAAATGAGAGATGGATGCAACAAATGTGGAGGACCTCATCCATCGTCAGATTGTGATGATAAACCTATGGGAGGACCCAAGGAGGAAGAAGCAAATTATGCCTCCGGAGGATATAGAGGAGGATATCGAGGAAATTATTATGGTCAAAATTCTGGAAATTGGCGCGATCGTCAATCACACTATCGTGATGAAAACCGAAACTCAAACCCTAGTGAGGAAAACCCGCCAATTCCACGTTTACCCAAAAAGAAACCAGATGAATCAGAATTCGAAAAAACCATGAGAGAGTTCGTTGTTGCACAAAAGGCAGCAAATGACTTTGTCAAAAACCAATTCTATAATCTCAAAACCAAAGTCGAACAAGGACAGAAAAATCATCAAGCTGCGATTCAAGACCTTGAAACGAAGTTTGGTAGGATTTCTGATCACCAATCCTCAAGACCCACGGGTACACTCCCTAGCAACACCCAAACCAATCTGAAACCTTCAACATCAAACGATAAACCTTACCGACCACCGCCTGCTCGAAATGAGCACGTGAATGCCGTATTCACATGCAGTGGCAAGACTTATGATCCACCAGTTAACCCAAATGCTAAGCCCGCCATCTTCCTTGATGATAGTAAGGACGAGGCTGATGAAGTCGAGAAAGAGGCAGAACCTCTACCTAAGAAACCAACCCATGTCGATCCACCGCCACTCAAAGCCTATAAGCTAAAAATTCCGTACCCTCAACGCTTACACAAAGAAAAGATGGAGGCACGATATGCCAAGTTTTTAGACATGATCAAGGAAGTCAGGATCAACGTACCCCTCGTTGACGTCCTGGCCGGCATGCCCAATTATGGAAAATTCTTAAAAGATCTTGTAAGCAACAAAAGTAAGATGGAGCAAATCTCTGATGCCTGCTTAACTGAGGAATGCTCAACAATTCTTCAAAACAAGCTCCCACCAAAGCTTGGAGACCCCAAAAGTTTTCTGATCCCTTGCAAACTCGCAAACTCAGTTGAATATCTCGCCTTGGCCGATCTTGGCGCAAGCATTAACCTGATGCCGTATTCACTGTACGCTGCACTTTCTGGAACAACTCTGAAACCCACGAGGATGAGTATTCGATTAGCAAATCATACCTACCAATACCCTATGGGAGTTGCTGAGAATATGCTCGTTCAAGTTGGGAAATTCGTGTTCCTTGTCGATTTTGTTATCCTACAAATGGAGGAAGATGATAGAGTCCCTCTAATTTTAGGAAGACCATTCTTGCACACCGCCGATGCTATCATAAGAGTTAAGAACAAAGAACTCAATTTAGGAATTGGGGAAGATAGAGCAACCTTTCTCATCGATAAGGCTATGCAGCATTCTCACTTAAATGACGACACATGCTTCCGCATGGATGTTATCGATGAAGTAACTGAGGATGAACTCGATGCTCTGCTCGACGATTCTAAACCATTCCTGAGTACATCCGAAAAGATAAGCGAGACACCGCTCGACAAAGAATTCAAAGAATTCATGACAGGAAATGTTCAAGAGGATGAAGTCAAAGACGATTTTGAGGAATTACCACCCAAAGATGAGCTAAGAATCAAAACTTCTATCCAAGATCCACCAACCGATCTTGAGATGAAACCTCTTCCGAAACACCTAGAATATGCCTTTCTGGAGGAAAATTCTCTTCTTCCAGTAGTCATATCAGCTTTACTCGAACAAAATGAAAAGGAACGACTCGTTTTAGTTCTCAAAAATCATAAGGAAGCATTCGCTTGGAAAACATCCGATATTCTAGGGATTAGCCCTTCCTTTTGCAAACACAAAATCAACTTTGAGGACGATGTCAAACCAGTCATTCAAAGACAACGTCGACTTAACCCTAACATGAAAGAAGTTGTTAAGAAAGAGATTATCAAACTTCTGGACGTTGGTATCATTTATGCCATCAAAGATAGTCCTTGGGTTAGTCCAGTACACTGCGTACCAAAGAAGGGAGGAATGACCGTTGTGACTGGTATATGCTTAATTACACATACCATTTTCCATTAAAAACGGACTTAAATGACTAAAAACGTACCAAAAAATACATTGTATTTGTATGTTTTGCATTTGTATTATTCAGGAAATAGATATGCAAGAAAAGGACGAAAAACAAAAACAAACAAAACCAAGCACGGAATGGAAAAGCCAAAGTCAGTCAAAGTCAAAAGTCAACCAAGTAAAGAAAATACAACTTGAGGGACTAAAATTGCCACACCTCAAGTTGTATTACAAGGGCTGAAATTGCAAACTGAAAGAAGTATAACTTTAGGGGACAGTTCTGCCAAACCCTTAAAGTTGTATCATAAAAGGGCGAAGTTTACAATGAAGTTATAAGAGATGAGGGGCCAAAGCTGCCAACTTACCCAAAACTATTTTTTCCCGCCCAACAAAACCCAAGAACAACTCACGGGTGTCTTCCCACCTTTTTACCCTGCAACCTCTACAACCCCTTGGGTAAGACATCGCCCCCTCCTCCACTATCACCACCTCCCCATGTATAATTGCCAAGTTGGCAATCCCACTACTTTCTAAGCTTTTCGATGGCTGTGATTGACTCAAAAAGAAGCACAAAAGAAATTGAAGGCTGGGATTTGTTTTAGAATCACCTCACACAACTAAAACACCATGGAAGTCTCTCACAAAGAAAACACAAGCTGCATGTCCAAGAAGAGAAGACTTCGGCTATAAATAGAGCCTTTTGTAAGCCTTG
>BQNB010074742.1:1920-31689 GCA_026074375.1 Tanacetum coccineum | reverse complement strand
CATGGTGGGATCTTTCTTATTCTAATAGCATTTGGTTGTTTTGCGAGTTCGTTTCGTTAGAGTTTTTCTGTTCCTTTTCGTTCTTTGTTTGTTGGATCATTTTTGCGTGTATATCGTCTGCTAGTTTCTTTCTAGCCTTTTTTTAATAAAATTCCATTTGCCGTTAAAAAAAAAAAACTAAGGGTATTTTCAGTATGTACTTGGTGTTTTTGCAGGCTTTGTTTTTAGTTTTATGAGCTTAAGGCGGTTTCTCTTTTTGCTTCTTATTTTGTATATCTTTTACACTTTCCTGATGCTTTGTTGGGGATTTTAGACTAGATGGCGCCGAAGGTCCCTCTGTTCTTCAATATATATGGCTCCCGAGCCATATCGTTTATTTGTAAATTGACCGATGCTGTTACATTTGATCAGTTTACATTATTTTATATTAGTATTATTTTTACTATGTTGCTAATTCGTGGTCAGGTGTACATGAGCATATATTATCTGTTCTTCTTGCCTGGTTATATTTAAACAAATAAATACATTTGGATTGTGCCTCCCATTTTGTATAGTTGTAGCATAACACACAATCAGAGAGACAAACAAAGTCGTTTTCCCATTGGGTCTGATTTGGCTTGCTTCGAAGTTGGGCTACCACGAAGCCTGGTCCTTTTCCTTCTTTGGCCTTTTTCCTTCTTTAAAAAAAAAGATATTTCACCTTTGTTTCACCCATACCGGTACGTAACACTCTAGACTCTTAGGGTAAAAAAAATTTGTCGCCTTCCTAAACGATCGTCTTCTTCCTACAGTAGCATACGCAGGGGATACGTTGGACATCCAGGTACGTACACCAGCCTCTCACCCGTTCATTGTCGCCACACTTTAGTACAATGAACACAGGCCTACTACCCAATTTCAGTCTCTGTTAATGATGGTATTATTATCAATGCACGAAAGAACACAACTACAAAAATTGACAGGATGCCATTGAAAAGGAAGCCAGACTCCGAATGCCTTGAACATGTGCATTTGCACAATGATTGTAAAAAAGAAAAAACGTGTTACCTGCCATTGGAGTCTAAACCTTTACTTATTTGGTCAACTCACTTCCTTTTTCTGGTTGGAAAGTGGGATTGGTAGACTAAAAATGGTTGCAAATAATGTATAATGGCCAGGAGGGAAAAGTCACTACAATAGTAACATTTAACCATGAGTTCATTGGTTTCTATCTTCTTTTTTATTTCTGGAAAAGACCAGGTTGTCATGCGGCTCATGGCAACCCATTACAATCACCGGCTATTAGGTCAATCACTGCCTTGTTAGCGGCTATATATTTTAATTGCCCATCTGTTATGTAGTGGTCACTTCACTGTATCTTTTATAATGCAGATCAACAGTTCAGTAAATTTGTAGGACGGCAGTTGGTGATGAAGGAAAAAAAAGCTAAAGAGTAGTTTATAATATTGGAAGTGAAACCGGGGGGCGATTTACCAGGAGTCCATAGCGGGCTTTTTGGTTTGACAACAATTGGTCATCCTCAAGGTTTGAAACTTGCTGAGTGGGGCATGGATTTGGTCAACTATGTCTCCAGGCTTACATAGAAATACTTATTGGAATGGTGTTAATTAAAGTTAAAGATTTTATGACCCCAAATGCTGCTATGTAAATAATTGCACGGCTATGTCGTTTTTGAAAAGGTATGTATAAATGTATGTAGTATTCGCTGTCAAGAAACAATTATTTCTGTTGAACATTCTGTGGACAAATGAAGACGTTATATTTGGGTTGGATTCGGTTTGAGATGAATTAGGGTTCTCCTCACCTCGCAACTTTGACCTGTTAGTTTGCGAGACTAAGTTACGAAAAGCTGTGCCTTGTGTCTGTGGGAAAGTTTGGTGTGGAATCATGTTAATTGGGCTTCATCTTCGGGACTTACTGGTGCGTCTGTAGCCGGGAGCTATATTAAGGATAATTTGGTCCTTTATGGCGGAAAAGCGCAGCCTTGGAACAGCCTTCATCACAAGAAGGTGGAATTTACTGCCTATTAATCATAACATTGGCATGATTATTCACCTGTTGAAATTGCCGAGCTACCCACGACAGTAGGAAAACTCTATGTTTCCAAATAATTCACAAGTCGATACAAATCTGGTGATCATAAGATCAGTTTTGTATACCCTCAATTTGTTTCAGTTGTTTCCGTGTCATTTCGTACGGGAATTTATAGGGGTTTTAAAACATTGGTTATTATGTTTAATTTGGTCAATGTTTTATGTTGTATAAACTATTACTTTGTGTGTGAAGCAATTCAGATAAAGCGACTCATTAGTATGTCTGTTAGTAGGAAACCTCATAAAAATTAGGGCAGTGGCTACTTATATCTTCCTTGGGCGGATTATACTGAGCCGGTAGTTGGAGATTGTAGTGTTTAGGTGAGTTTTACGGGGGACTAGGCATCATAGCCGGTCCAAAGTACACTACACGGCTTTGTGATGCAATCTTGAACGTGGTTGAGGTTGTGTGGTGATAGGCTGGATGCCTTGTATCATACTATTTGACTTAGTCGACGCGCGTGGGGTGTTTGGGATAATAAATATATCGTCTGGTTCGAGGGTGGGGATTTCTATAAATCAGGCGGGCTGCATGTAGGACTACGGAGGGGCGGTTAAGGGTAGGGTGCGATGTGGCGCAGGTGGGTCGAGGTGGGGCGGGGGCGGCGGAGTTGGCAGTCATAGTTTGTGTGGGTTAGGGGGTGTACGTTTGGATAATATTGGGTGGTCAGTAGGCGGGTGGGAAGTGGGGGGGCTGGGGGGGGTGCGTTGGGCGCTTAGGGTGATGGTGCGTTGCATGGGTTAGGGGTGGTTGGCACCCTAGGTAGATTTTGTTGTCTTCTTGGTTGCGGGGTCTGGGTTGCGGAGTTATGTTTTTGCGGGGGGCGTGGGGTATCTGGGGTGTGAGGGTGTGGGTGTTATGGGGTTATATGGCTATTGGTGGTTTCGGGTCCCCGAATGCGGGGTGGGGGATTGTACTCGGCGCTTTTTGACTCCGCACGTGTTGGGGTGACTGGTAGTGGTGGGGATGTGGTGATGGTCCACTTGGGTGGGGCGGGAGGGGGTACTGGAGGTGTGTAGGGGGGATGGGAGCACTTTAGGGGTTGGGGGGCGGGTTTCTCGGGGTTTATTTTCTTTGGGTTCTTCTTCGGGGTTTTTGGAGTTCGGCTTGGTGATGTTGGTCCGGTTGGGGGCATTGGTCGGGAGCATGTGACTCAGGGGGTAGTGTTTTCATATTGTAGGTTCGAGGCGTGAAGGGTGAATTAAAGGCTGGGGAGAGATTCTAGAGGGATTAAATACAAAGATGGTGCTATTAGTTAATATTAAATGGAGTTTAATTGTTGGTCATTGTACATGCCGCCATCGGGCGGGGCTTAGCAACGAATTAGATTTTTATATAGAGTGTGTGTTAGGAGGCAAAGTAGTTGGGTTTTTTAACGGTTGAAGGAGATGATGTATTCTATATACCGCAGAATGCCGAGATGCACCTCGCTGTTAGGAGATGCATTCGCCCTATAATGCGGTGTATGCTGGTGTACGAGCTATAAGGTGGGGGATGAGCTCGTGGTATAGTTGTTGCAGATTTCGGTGGGTTGTTGCTTTTCAGGGGGGGTCTTGTTGTGTTGTGTATGCCTCGGCTGGTGCCCAAAATCATGAAAATCATTTGCACCGTCTACGCAGCATAGTAACGTTCGGAACGCATGAATTGGGGCTGAGTATGGTTGGTTTATGCTGGCGTTGTCTTGGACAGGGGTCAGCGCATGTGTGGGGGGGGGTGGCTTGAGCGATATTAGTAGGTGGGGTTGGGTACGGCGCTAGGAGGCCCGACTTTAGAGTGTGTAGAGTGTGTTTATGTGTGAGTGATAGATTAGAGTTTATATATAGATAGATGATATATTGTATGACATAGTTAGGACACGTCTCACAATTGCCATGGCTGCAATCAGCCATGGGCATCTATCACACATGTGTCAAAATATCTTGATGTTTTATAGGCCACCTCATACTGCGGAGGTGGTCTCAGCAGAAACTTGACGCTTCGGATATATTTTTTTAATGTGGGTTGGGCGTCGTGCAGATTGACCCCGGGGGTGGGGGGGTGACTGTGGATTGGGAAGCTTACTAGGGTCTAAGGACCAGGGGCGGGGGGGGTGGCAACCGGGTGGTGAGGGGGGGAGGGGGTGGGAATGATGGCGTGGAGAGGGCAGGTGATGGGGTGGGTTTTTGGCTTTTTCTCCTATCTTGGGCTGGGGGTTTTTAGCATGCGTGGCTTTATTTCGTCTGTATAGCATTTCACATTGGATGGGGGGCTCTTGGATGTGCTGTGGAGTGATTAGGTATTCCCGTTTGGGCCGCATGTATGGCTTCTCGTGGTGGGTTGTAATTCCATTTTGACTGGGCATATGGGTCCTGGTCGAGTTGGGACAGCGTTGGAGCGATGACAGGATGTGCCGCTATTAAAAAAAAAAAACTCTTATCAATCATAATACGCGAGATATCCCTAAAATCATGGCTGATTTAAAAATAAAATAACTATCCTGTAACATTCTTATCACCAGTTAATTTGGAAAACATACAATTTTTCATTTATATAATACAAAGTGATACAATAAATTGTATTCACATCTATCAACATACAAAGCAAAGAGTAACAACAAAATGAATAGGTTTTCAAACACAAAAAGGGTCCAACTTTGGGTTAAAATAATATTCCCGATCAGTTTGGATAGGGCAGCAGATGGGGGGATATGGCATACTCCCGTCAGATAGGTCATAGGGGGGTTGACGTCGTGAAGGGCAGGAGTAGGGTGGGGGTGGCTAGGGAGGGTGGGCGTTAATGCGGGGGGGGGGATCTATGGTGTAGGGGGGTCGGGGTGTCTACTTGACAGAGACTTGCTGTGACTTCTTTGATATATATTGATTTGTCTAGGAGTGTACGTGGATTGTGTAGGAAAGGATACCATCGGATTAAAGTCTGCATACTTAACAGATTGTAAAGGGACAAATCGCTGCCGGGGGCGGGTTAGTGAGTGCGTCGAGCCCGTCCTGAGTAGACTATGCCTTGAGGTATAAATTTATTGGCGATCTGTGCCGACAGTGTCGTTGCCTCCGCAGCGAGAGAGATGAATTGTAAGTGAGGAGCATGTTTTAGTTTGGTGCTTGAATGACTAATATTTTAGATTTGGTTTAAAAATAGTTTGTATACTAAAAATTAAACTATATTTATTTCTCAAGATTCTAAAAACTTAAAAAGTTATTCAAAATTGATTGTAAATGACAAATATGCTTGGCCGAAGTGACGTGAAATGTTCCTTTGTGCGGGGCTTAGGTTTAGGATAGGCAAAATATCCTTAGATAAAACAAGGGGACTCTGATGTGAGGTTATGGGTACACATTGGTTAGGTGTTTTGGCGGGGCGGGTTTTAGTTGGTCTTATGAGTGGGTTGGGCTGGGTTTTGTTTTGGTCGGGTGGGATTGTGTCGTGGTTGGGGGGGGGTTTAACGGGAGGATATAACGTATCGGTGTAGGCAAATTAAGCATCGTTGATACTGTGACTACCTCTTGGTGTTACGTTCGACGACAGGTACAATGTGATATGTTGCGGGGTACTGGGGTTTAAAATTTCGATAGGATATGCTTCACGATTTAATGGTATATAGGAGTGTAAATATGGGAATCCTTGGGTTGTGCGAACATTTGTTTACGTGTTCCTCAACGTGAGGTGTTTAGGTTGTTTACATTGTAGGTGGCACGGGGGTATGCGAGTAAGGCTATCGTTGGTGAAATGTATGGGGGCAACAGGGTGCGACGTTAGGTCGGGCGTTATAAACATAAAAAATTAAAGATTTAATCTTTATCTATTTATCACATTATAAGACCCTTAAGTCGGCCCCTTAGATGTTAGAGAAGGATGGGGATTAAGAAATAAGACATGAATAAGGTAAGACAAATACAAGCTATTACGATGAAAAATTTTTAGAAAAATGAAGCTATTTGGCCGTAAACTAATTTTTGTATAAAAGAATTCTAGAATTAATACTTGATATAAAAAATAACCTAACTTTTGAAATTATAAACTAGATAGTAAGCATAAAGCTTATCTACGGCTTTTCTCGAAGAACGGATGACAGAACTTAAGCGGAGATAAATATCGCCACTTCACTTAAGCTAACATTATACCCATTCGAAATTAGCCCATAGTTATTAAAGCTTATAAGAAAAACTAGTAATGTTTATGAACTTTATGACTAAATAAGCTAACATAACTTAGCTCTCGATAAGTTAAAGGTGCCTCACAAGGCTTAATTGAAATAAGTCGTGATGTAGGAGATCTTGACACCCTTTTTTGCATTTCGTTGCGAGCCTTATTCAAACATGTTGCAGGTTTGATAAAAGTGAAATGACAAGAAAAGAGATAAAATAAAAACGAGTTATAGCAAAAAGCTATTTTAGAATTTTTCTAAAGACAATAAGTCCAAAAGGATGTAATCTCTGTTTGAGCTATATAGACCCGTTAACTAAATGTTCATCAAGTGAACTGGTGGATCGTGTATATTTAAAGATGGTGAGCTAAGTAAAATTAAAGCGCGAATTAAATAGGCTCAACAAACCTTGTATGCTTGAAAAGTATAAGCACTTAAATTGTTGTAGTGCAGATGAGTGGGGGGTGTGGGACTGCCTCACGAATTCGAAGAGGGGGGCATAGCTAGGGTATACGCGGTACTGCGTGGGCAGGCTGGTAGGTGTTGTGCTGAAGCATATAGAATTTTAATTGCTTGCCTGGTTGTAAATTTATAGCTTACGCGTTTAATATATGTAGCTATTTATAAAGATAGCGCACGCGGAAATGCGCGTATAGCGGTATTTACTTGTTCGTATTTATTTGACGTGGAGAAGTAGCTTGGGGGTATGCGAGAGATGCCCGTGAAGATGATTGGGGATAGAGTTGGGCATCCTCATTATTGTTGCGTGTATGAATGAGCGGTTTGGTATAGTTGACTCAAAGTAATTGTATTGTGTCGGTGTTGTTGAGTTTGTATGTTTTTGTTTTGTTGCTGGTTGTTTTGTCTGTTGATGGGGAGTTTTTCGTTCCGGTTTATGACTTGGATGGGTTGTTTGAGACTTTTGAGGTTGGTAATGTTGGTATTGTTGCGATTGGTGTTATGAGGGGGTCATGATATACATATACATATATATATATACATATACATATATATATATATATACATATATATATATATATACCCGAACACGTCAACATTAATGTTGGTGAGCTCGTAGGTTTGACCTTAAACCCAAAAGTTATGCCAATATCTCAAAACAGTGGAGAATAGTGAAATATGACAGTGAATATAAGCAAACAACACATGACTTAGCATCCCCCGCTAATCATGTAACACGACCTAACAATCCCGCTAGTCGATCACCCTGCCCTAGCATCCCCGCTAGTCAGGTAGCAAAATATGTCACTTACGCACCTAAAGGGCCTACCAGCTGGAGCACTAGATTAGGACAGGACCTCACACATACTAGGGTAGGCGTACCTAGTCGATCCAATAATCACACAAATACTGGGATAGACATACCCCTCCGATCCAATAACCACACAGATAATGGGATAGGCGTACCCCTCTGATCCAAACAATCATGCAACACATAATATTCACATAGCAGTCATAATCACTTATCTTGTCCCAAAAACAAATCACATTTCGCACAGTTCAATTCAAAACATTTCAAAACACATTTGAGTATCATTTTTCCCCAAAGGAAAAACAGTAGAAAAATAAGGCTATGAGAACTCACCTCAAGCAAGTCTTTAGCAACCAAATCTTAATCACACAAGTAAATGCAACGACGTCCGCACACGACCTAGTCCAGTTAATGTCTCATTTTAATCATTCATTTCCAAAACAGTCTTCACGTTTGATGCATAGAGGGTAGATGCGTTGTACAATTACCCATAACAATTTAGTGGTGTGATAGTTGACGTCTCATCCCAAAATATCTTATCAATCTGATATCTCAACGATAAATACTTATACTATTTAAATAAAATAGATAAGTAATATAAGTAAATATTTATAATATATAATTATAAATATATATCGATAAGTCCATTCAGTACCCTTAGTTACAATAAAAATAATTATAATATGGTTAAAAATGAAACGTTTATTCATAATAAACATATTAGAGAAGTTTCGAGAAAAAATATATTTTTCGTCTTTTAGTGAATTTATTAAATAAAGAGTAAATTGCAAAAATGGTCCTCGTGGTTTGGCCAAATTACAAATTTGGTTCGTCGAATTTTGAAATTGCAAAAACACTCCGTATTTTGAAGGTTTGGTTCCACTTTTGGTCCTTGGTCGACCTGAAATGACTAAAATACCCCTCTTAACGGACGGTTTTTGTAAAAGAACAGAGAGGTATTTTAGTCAATTTAGGTCGACCAAGGACCAAAAGTGTAACCAAACCTTCAAAATACGGACTGTTTTTGCAATTCAAAATTTGACAGACCAAATATGCAATTTGGCCAAACCACAAGGACCATTTTTGCAATTTACTCTTAAATAAATAAAATAATAAAATAATATTTTATTATTTAAAACCAAAATCATGTTTTTAATTAAAAAAATTCTAAGTATAGGCTTTTTATGAAATTTCGACATGACCCGTACGTTTATATAACGTTTTCCAAAGTTTCAAACCTTAATTTCAACACTTTTCACCAGTTCGACACTTTTTAGACAAAATTCTAAAATCTAAATCTTTAACGTTTACTAAAACGTTTTCCCAAAATAACGTTCAATATCACTTTGTAAATACATTTCACTTTCAAAAGTTCGTCAAAAACTCTTAAAACGATTAAATATCGCTTATTTGGCTTTAAGGCTCAACAAGGGTCCAATAAGGTATTTATACGTCCAAAATACGATCCAAGCCCAAAACTAAGATCCATTTATATACATAAGCTCATACTAATAAGTAGAAAATAACCCGGACTACAATAAGCATCAAATAAGTCACGGCTTATTTGTGCCTAATGGGCCGTAAGCCCAAAAGCTTAAAAAATAAGTCCATAAGCTTAAAAATAAGCTAGCAAGCTACGTATAGTATTTGGTTACTACCATAAACTAATAAAATAGTCCATGAACATACAACATACAATAAAAATAATCAAAACCACTTCCCTTGTGATTTTAAAAGGTGACGTGAGCATATAAGCTCAAAATAAGCCACAAAAAGCCCACAAAATAAGCTATATAAGCTATTATACAAAATAAGCTATCTAGAAATATATGTTTCTCAACCATCATGACCACAATATCAAAACTAACAAAACTCTTTCCTTGTTTCTTTTTATTCGAACCCTAAATGCACCCTTTTATTCATTTCATTTCCAAAAATTGATTTTTACAACGATCAATTTGTACAACTAACATCTATGCATCAATATAAACCCAAAAGGACAAACGAAATTTAAATTTATAAACTTACAAGAAAATCTTCAAAAATGTAGATTTTGACACGAACCGGACAACCCAAACATTGTTAAGTGAATACCCAAATACTCATATCAACCCGGAATATCACGTTCTTGATCAAAGTTAGAAAATCTATGGTGGTTTGTGGTGGTTGGTGGCGGAGGAACACACACACACACATACAAGTATGAGTTTTTTTAAAAACTAAAATGAGAGAATGAATGGGAATGTTGGTTGTAAAAGAGAATATATATGTACAAGTGGGAACATTTTAGCTAAAAATATGGCATCCTTGTCTCTTTTGAGACTTGAACCGGCCATGGTATCCAAGGGGGTTCGGGGTGTCATTTTTGTGTCGGGATTACTTAAAAGCTCGTAAAACTTAACCGTAAATTGTTCTCCAAAGTTAATTAGCATTTTTATTCACTTTAAAAATACTTTTCCATTAACCTAGTGTATTTACACGACATATTTTCACTTTAAACCCTTCAAAACTTATTTGTACATTAATGGACGTGTCGGGACTCGTTTTTTGGCATTTCTCAAAACTCATAGGTCAACCACCCAGAATGCAAACAACATAATAATAACCTCTAAAAAGGAATATTATTCACAATAAATCATAAATTACCACAATTCTCAACAAAATCACCACCGTCAACATGGTACAAATCTAAATAAACTGACAAACGTCAAATAGTCAAAGGACTAAAAATGAAATATTCAGAACACAAAAGGGGCAAAGGTTACATTTAGATTCGTTAAAACACTGAAATGACAATTTCTTCTAGGTTGACGCCTCCGTTTTCCTTCTTTCCGTTCTGTGGCATAATAATAAAACGTTGAGGAAGGATCCCCATCGCACACCCTCTGAATTTAATGCGGACATGTGCAATTACCTTCTGCTAATCCTGCTCCGTTCAGAAAGTTTCTGGAACCCTTCTTATCCTTTGTTGGCATAAGTCGGTATTATGAGTTGGATGATAACTGTTATCCGACCTTCTTGACTGATGATGATGAGGGTGGGTGTTCTTTGTTTGCATCCTTTAGTTTGTTCTCTTGTTATTGTATCTTACTTTTTTGATTTTATGCAGAGATTGACTTGTTTGCCTTCATTCATCATGCAGATCCCACTAAAGTATAGATATGGGAAAAAGAAGTTAGAGAGGGAGAGGTTATGTTGCTTGAGTTGAGCAAGGGTCGTGTTGTTTTACTCGTTGGTGTCAATGAACAAGGAAACTAAAATGAGGATGTTCAAGATGTTGGTTTTCATGTTGTGAATAAGGAGAGTGGTAATGATGTGGTGGCGGATCAGATTGAGGAGAGTGATCATGTTGTTCAAGATGAAGGGGCTAACATTGTTCGTATAAAGGATGAGGTTCCATCTACTATTGCTGAGAGAGCTAAAGGGTCCCAGAAGAAGAGGAAAGCTGCTGAAGGGGCTAGTGGTTCCAGCCCACCTCCCAAAAAATTAAGGGCGAACCATGGTACCTCCGGTGACGGTGCTAGTACTGGCGGAAAATCTGTTGCTGCACTTCAAGGCTTATTGGAACGTAGCACTTTGCCTATTAAAGTTGGTGTTACGATGGTGGCTACGTTGTTGTTTATTACTTCTTATGTGTCCCTTAAGCTAGAGCGTGGGGGGTGTAGATACTCTGTTATTGGGCTTAGTCTGCGGACTCACCACCCAGCGAAGAGGTTTGTAGTTCTTTCAGACTCTCATTGTCATTCTAGTTCAAATGCTACCGATGCAAAAGTTTCTTCTGTTGTCATGTCTCTTGTTCCGGAGCCTCCTATAATGACCGCGGCCGTTGCTACTACGGTCGTGGCTGATACTTCTTCTGTTCTAGTGCCTAGGATCGGCCATGAGCCAGTTCATCAGACTATCTTTATGGATTCCGCCTCTATGTGCGAGGCCAGTCCAGATGTTGCAGGTCCTTCCTACCCTGCCGGCACAGAGCTTTCCGCGGATTCTTTTTATGTTTCACAAGATGTGGATTCAGAGACCCTTCATCAGATATATGTTCCTAAATGGAATGTTAACAATGACTCTGCTCTTGATGACCCTGATGTCTGTCATGGTGTGATTGATCACTTAGCTCTTCTTGTGCTTTTTCCCCAGCTCCGTAGCATAGACTACGACCAATTATTTGTTGAATTTAATGTTAGAGTGGCACGCCAAACATGCCTTAGCTCTGAGGTTAGGCTACAGTTAGAGCATGAACTTAGGGGTGAGAAGAAGTTTGAGGGGAAGTGTGTCATGCAGGCTGATTTGTTAAAAGAGAAGGATGCTAAAATTGTGAGTTTAAAGGCTCAATTATCTCTAAAGGAGGCTGAGGCCGTAGAGGTAATTCATCTACACGGCCAGGTTGCTACTGTTAAGGCCGCGTAAGCTGCTCGGACCAATGAGCTTAATGGTTTGAAGGAACAGATTTTAGCCCTTGAGGAGGAGAAGAGTGTTCTTGAAAGCAAGGTTGTGGCTCTTGAGTCCGCGAATGCTACTAAAGTGGTTGAGCTTGTGTCCTTGACTGCTTAAACTGCCAAGCTTACTCAAGATTTATCCAAGTTGGGTTTATCTTGTGATGAGCTGAGTGTTAAGGCTTCTTCTCTTGAAGTTAAAAGGGACAGGCTCATTAGTCAGGTGTCTTTGCTAGAGGGTACATGCTCTGAGCTTCACGATAAAGTGTTAGGTTACAGGTTATTTAAGGAACAGATTGAGGTGGTTTAGGATGAACAAGTCAAAGTCCTCAGTGTTAAGGTGGCTGGGTTGGACGCTGAGCTTATGGGAATGGCTCTTCATCTAGATGAGGAGTTTTATCCTTGTTTTTTGACTACTATAGCTGGGCGGAGGTGGATCCTTGGCTGCGGCCTTAGACTTGTAGTCATGAAGTGTCTTTAATCTCTAAAGTATCTTGCTGCTTTTGGGGGGAGCCATCGACCGTGCCATTGACAAGGGTATACAAGATGGGCTTGCGGCATGTATTAATCATGGGAAGACGGGAAGAGGTCTTGTTGATGTTGCTACTTACAACCCTTCCGCGAAAGCTAATTATGTCTTTGCTATAAACGCCCTTTGTGACATGGATTTCCCTCTTCTTGCTCAGCTGGAGTCCCAGAAAGACGCAAGCATTACTGACATTATGGGTCTCCTTCATTTGGAGGGTCCTGCGGTCGAGGTTCCGGAAGCTAACCAATTGTAGCCCTCTCCTGAGCAACTTATGCTTCCTATTCATCGTCCGGAGGACCAAGTGGTCATTGGAGATACTTTTTTGTCTTTTTCTCTGGACGTAGTTCATTCCCGTGCTTAAAGGATTTGAGGAGATGCCGCGTCCCAATGCTTATCTATTTCTGATGTAATGGTTCCCCTAATTGAGCCGCTATTTGCTAAAAACTTAGTTGGTGAGGCCAACATGTCAGGTGTTCCGGCAGTTGTTTCCGTTGCCACTGCCTTGTCAACTACTTTTGTTGAAGCCAACTCCGTTCCGCCCATACCGTCATATAATTATGAGGTTGTGGATACGAAGGCTCAGGCCGAAACCTCTTCTTCCCATAAGATCATATTTGAGGAGGAAACCTTGGAGACTTCATCGGAGAACCCTGCGACCTAGTTGAGCCTGTTACTTACTGCGGTACTTCATGTTTGTGGGAACTTTTCTTATCATGTGATGTTGTTTCTACCACGGCCGTATGTGGCCCTTTTGTTATGGTTGTTTGTACTTAAACAATTTAGATTATACTCTTGTATGATACTTAACAATTTTTGTCTTGTTAATATTATGTGTTGCTATCTTTTAATACCGGGATTATACATTTGCAGTGATAGTCTTAGTTGAATATTTGTGGGTTATTCTCCTAGTATTAGGCTTGCAAATGTCTTATGTACATGAGGTTATTGTTAGGCTGCTCATCCTTGTATTATGTGGAATAATAACTTATGTTTATAGGGTCGTGCCCCTTTGCGTGCGTGTCTTACCAATCAGATAATATGTAAATAACTTTGCAAAGTAAAAGAAAAAAATAAAGTTTTAAATAAGCTTGTGAAGGTAGCTAGGCTTCACATTTCATTCATTAAATTAATTAAAAGGCATTACATGAGACAAAAAAATTTAAATACCGCCCCTTTCGCTGCAAAACCTGCCTGGGTAAGGTGCTTACATTTCATGCACGTAACATTTTTTGAGGTTGCGAACATTCCAAGTTCGCGAGAGGATATTTCCATCACGGTCCTTGAGCTTGTATGCTCCTTTGCCTAGTGCTTCTGTTACTTCGTATGGTTCTTTCCACCTAGGGCCAAGCTTTCTGCTATCTCTTGCATGGCTAGCATCATTGTTCCTGTATACAAGGTCTCCTGGCTTGAAGCTTGTGTTACAGACCTTGGAGTTATAGTACTTTTCTATTTTTGCCTTGCTTCTTGCCTTGCGGATTGCTGCTTCCTCTCTTCTTTCTTCCAAAAGATCAAGATTGATTTCCAAAGCTTCATCGTTTTACACCATGTCTATTTCCGCTGTCCTCAAGGTAGGCATACCAATTTCTTCTGGAATTACCGCTTCCGTTCGTATGTAAGCGAGAATGGTGTCTCTCCATTGCTTGACTTGATCATGGTGCGGTGTGCCCATAAGACATGTGGGACTTCTTCAATCCAATCCTTGCTTCTTTCATCCAGCCGCACCTTTATTCCTTCTCCCAAGCTTCTGTTTGCTCTTTCCACCAAGCCATTGGATTGTAGATGCTTAACGGAGGCAAAGCGTTTATGGATGCACGGCTTTTCACACCAATCTTTGAATAGATTATCCCTGAATTGCTTTATGTTATCAGATATTATTTCCCCCGGTAGGCCGAACCTACAGACTATGTTATCCCACACAAACTTTTTGATCTGATTACCCGTTATTGTTGCGACAGGTCTTGTTTTGATCCACTTCGTAAAATAGTCAATTGCTACTATTAGGAATTTGACCTTTCTAGGTCCTTCTGGGAAAGGTTCGGTTATGTTGATTCCCCATTTATAGAATGGCCACGGGGACATGATGGGAGTTAGTTTTTGTTGCGGGTTTCTTGGCATGGGGCGGTGAACCTGGCAATCTTGACATTCCTGAATCATCTTTCTTGCATCCTCATGCATTGTTGGCCAGTAGTCTCTTGTCTGTATGGCTTTTGCTACCCTGGATCTTGTTCCAACGTGCATACTTCAAGACCACTCATGGATTTCTCTCAGAACATAATTTATGTGTTGATGCGGTCGTCGTAGGACTTCAACAAGAAGTTTTACAACTCCCTAGGCAGTACAACTCCCTAGGCAGAGTACCTAACCGTTGTAGTAGTAGTATAGGCAAGACTCAGGGGTTGTTATCATTTTTTAGGGGAATAGGTTGGGAAGGCTTGATCACAGTCCAACAAAATTCTAGGGGTTGAGAGAAGATTATTTTTGTGTTTTTATATTTATAAGAAAGCAGGTTAATCTATGGTTTGAGAGGTTGGTTTGCTTAACTAATTATTAAACTAATTAATATCTATTCTACTAGTGATAACTCTATGATAATTAAATGTATTTACTTAATCAACCATTACTTATCAGATTGCTTCTCCTAATCCTGTTGCCCAGTCACACTTGTGATGATTTGTGTAAGTATTTCCTAGGTCATGAACGGATTACACGAACCCGCCGTCTATTTAATATTCCGTTAGCGCAACACACAAGTAAGGTAGTATGAAGACTATTACAAGGCCCCTAAGAGTATATTAAATGCATGTGAAATATCTTAAGAGGGATCAACTATATAGGGGGTAAGATAGTATGAAAACTGTTACCCGGTGGTATCCTTTCTACGCACTAGTGTTTCCCTAGACATGTCTACAACGATACAGACAAAAACTGGTTTTCTAAAGCCTAACGCGCACACTCATCAACAAGAAGAAACAGTAATAGGATCTACAATCTAACTTTCATGCAATCATAAGCAAATACAAATAAGGGTTTAGCCTAGCATGTTAAGGATAAAGCAAGAACATAGATTAATCACACAACATATTGACATATTGAATGATTAATGAATAACACTCTTACTTGATTAAAACATGGATAGAAGGTAGTTATAATAGGGTTTGAGGCCCTAAAAATGACCTTTAAAGCTGCTACAAAGACTAGGGTTCGTCTCCCAAAAGTTATACAAAGTTACACACTTAAAACCCTAAAATCGGTTTTGTATATATAGAGATATCGTTGCGACGACGTCGTGTTGTAGTCCTGACGCCGTCGCTACGTGGATGATTCTAGATCCTCTTTAAGTCGGCCATGTCCTGACGCCGTCACCAGATCTCTGACACTGTCACTGGATAGATCACGACGACGTCGCTTTATGCCTGCGACGCCGTTTCCACGCTCTGTAAATAATACTTCTTCATGGATTTGGTGTAGGTCCGTAATCTTGTCCGTTTCTTATCCAAATGAGTCCAAAGTCGCCATGAAATGAGCCCAAGTCACATGTATTTCCTCCAAATGCCATCCAAGTGCTAAAAACTTGAAAACAAACGATTAAGCACGTAATCTGGGCATATTTGCATGATTTAGGGGGTTAAATGACCCCAAAATAATGTATAAAATGACACATCATCAAATACCACTACACTTGGGATTTGCTTGTCCTCAAGCAAATGGGCTTTTCTACCTAGACAATAACAATATGAGGGTCAGTTAACCTACTTTTAAAAGTATTTTACAACACAACCTTCTAGACCTCGTAATTAAAAGCACAGAAAGTATATACTAGCACATCACATAAGTGTTTGTGATTCTCTCTTTCACTCGGTTGTATAATAAATTATAACATAATGGGGAAGCGGAAAATCAATACTCATTACCTGTCATAGCATATAAATTACCATATGCTTGGTAAAGGATCAAACCTCTACCGCTAGGCGCAAGAATTATTCATTACTATCTAAGAGGTTTTTAAAGGGTTGTGGGGTGTAGGTGTAAGATAACATTAATGGAAACGAAAATGGATGGGATATATTTAGGTGGTGACTTTGTGTAAATTTAGAGTGGATGGGTTAGCTAATTATTTATAAGAATACACGTTGGTTTGGTTGCTAAGCCAAAGACTCAAATAAAATATACAAACTCTATAAAACTCTACACCAATCTCTTTCTTTTTCTTTTCTTGACTCTAATATAAACATAAACATAAGCAAATGGCAGCCCGTACATTTTTTTACTTTTTTATATATATATTTTGATTCTTTTCTTTTCTTTTTCTCATTTTTTTGTACACTTTTGCCCTGCCATTGCTTAAACATATAATACATCATGGGGGTTTATAGATACACCCCTACACTTGAACTTTTACATACTCGATTATTTACAATCTAACTAATGACCCGATTTGAGGTGGATCAAAATAACATGGAGCTTATTGAGCTCTATTGGGGGTAATAAATTACTTCTTCCCTAATTCTTCATAAGATGAATACTACCATGAATCCCAATCGTCCCAAAACAGTATTTACAAGGATAAGGACTTAGCAACCGTGTACTCAAATAATTAACTTGGGTTAAAACAATAATGTACTAAAGGTGAGTACATACAAGGTAGGCTAAGGCGATTTGGGTGTAACGATTGGTTTAAGGGTGACAATGCTCTTCATTAATAGTCCGGCTTAACCAGAAAATTACGAGAACCGTGAAAAAGGATAGGCTCGGAGGGTTGTACTAGGGGTATCCTGCACTAAAAATGAGTGCATGGCAAGGGTGTAGGATAGTTATATGATCGAGGTGACCGCCCTAATAATTACAAGTTTAAAACATGGGTTAATCTTAGTGCCTCTTATCTAGCAAATCCTAATACTTACTATGCGGTCACGAGATGCATCACAAAAACAAGTTCTAGAATTTAATATACTACCGGTACACTCATATAATTTAATATCGATACCAATGCTCTAGAAAAGGCGACTAAGACCATACGTACACATCCGTAATGACAGAATAGACACATATGACTGTATTCGAACCTTAACTCGAGAAAGCTAAAGGTATAAACTATCTTGGGTATCAATAATGGATACCCAAATTCCTAAAGAACTAAAGGCGAACCTCACATTTTTGGGGTGGAATTTTGAGGGTTTTTGTGCTAGTCATACATATTCCTATCTATGAGACGCTATTAATACTTGGTTTTTGTCGATATGTGTCATAATTTTTTTTAAATTTAAGTCAAAATTACCTTTTTATGCTATCATTTTAAGGAACAAAGCAAATGGTAAATGAAGGAATAGTTTCTAAGGCTTATCCCCCCTACACTTAAGTTGAACATTGTCTCCAATGTTCTATAGAAGTACTTGTAAAAACGAATAAAGGGAAAAGAATACAAGTAAAAGAAACTAGTACTCCCTTGGTTTGCTCAATAATGAAGAAGAAACATGTGATAACTAGTTAAATCATCCTCCAAGAATCATCCAATGAAACTTCCTAAGAACTTCCAAGCTTCTTCTCGTCAAATATAACCTGTAATCAAAGACAAAGACAACTACACCAAGCGTAAAATCCATGGGATAGATATAAATAAAATAAGAGTTTAGGGTTTCGACTATATGAAAGCAGTAAAGATAGGATGAGAGTAATGATATAATTATAGGTTTATGCAGGTTTACAAAAGAATTAAAAATCTTAAATATTGCACATTTTATTTTTCAAAAATACTTAAAGATTTTTGAATTTTCACATTGCTAGAGACACGACGCCGTTGGGTTTTATCCCGACGCCGTCTCCAGGCACTGTGAAAAATTCCTCTTCGTTTTTTAATGAGAAATTTCCTGCACGCAATTTTATTAGTCAAATCTGAAGAAAGTACTACATAAAAACCTGGAATTAATCGTTACAATCATATGACTCGAAACTGACGCAAATAAATCTAAACAATTTATTTTAAATGTTTGAATTTGGTTTTAAAAACCGGATATTTCCCATACACTTATTTTGTTGCAAAATACCTTTGATTGCAAATAAGACGAAGTTATAAACAAACAAAGCATGATTACAAAATAATTCAAACATAATAAAACAAACAATAAAAAATTAAAATACAAGACACTCCTAATTGCGGGAAAAGTAAATATTGGGTTGCCTCCCAAGAAGCGCTTTTCTTTATTTACGAGTCTTGTAGCTAGACTCGAAGTCACACGTCCTTACGTGACTTCTCCTTCATCATCTATTCCAGTCACATATTCGGGTCCAAGCTCCAGGCATTATTTGTAAAATCCTAGTATTTTGCTCATTACGTACTCCACTCCTCTTCTCTTGTCCTCCTCGTTCCTAAGATAGACCAATTTCGTGTGCTCTTTTTCCAAGTCTGATAATGAGTTATACCGTTCTATCTTATGGGGCATTTTATAGGCAATTTCATCGGTCTCATTTGTGAACCTCACCACTCCTTCGGGTGGGTCATGAGTCATGTTGGATATATCAACAAAGGGTTTTCCTAGTACTACTTGTGAAATCCTAGGGTCTATGATTGAGCTAATATCCTCAACAATCATAAAGTCCGTAACAAAAGTGAAATTTCCTACGAAAACATGCATTCCCTTAATCCTTCCCGTGAAATTGCTAACTCCTCTATTCGAATTTTCCCTAGGGTCGAGCTTTCTTCTCATGATCCAATTATACATCATTTGGGTCATGAGCTTTATAGGGGAGTTAAGATCAATGTAGGCTTTCTCCACATGCACATGTCTAATGTTGCATGGTATCTTGAGGTTTGATAGGCATCCTTCCGTGATGATGGGGTTCCTTAGAAATATAAAAGGGATTGGACCACACATAAGGTACTTGTGATATGCTAGTTCACTCCTAGGTGGAAACATGTCAAAATATTCCACTTTTTGTTCTCATGCTTCGGGTTCCTCCTTGCGGGAATTGTCATTCTTCTGGACTATCTCGATGAACATTACGTCGCTTTTATCCTCTTTGGTGCAAACTAGTTCGGTTTTGGATGATTGGGGAACCAACCCAAGTGATTCGAATAATGAATTGAGTTTAAGGACTTTTTTGGTGACGAATGAAACAGATGGATCGGGAGGTGTGGAGGGGTTGACATGGATATTTTCCGGATTGTCCTTCTCTTCTTCCTCATTATATTCTAATCAGTCGTCATGGGAGTCGCTTTGTTGCTTGGGATGGATTATGACGGCGTTGATCGAACCATGGACATGGGTTGAGCATTGCGGGTCTTCAGTTGGGTAAGAACGAGCAAACAAAACTGAGGGAGGAGTTGTGGGACCTCTTGCAGTGTCACAAATGGAGTGTCATCAAGCTTTTCAGAAACGGTCTTCCATAAAAGATTAACTTTACTAATCATGTCGTCTTGCTGTTGTCCAAGTTGAGTTCTTAGGCTGGAAAGTCTTTTTTCTTGGTGTAAGGATTGTTGTTGAAGGAACGGTTCGGGATTGAACCTTTAGGTTGGAACCGGTTAGGTGGGTTTAAAAAAATTATTTTAGAAATTTTAGGGTTGTCTCCATCTAAGGTTTGGGTGACTTTTCTATGACGGATTGTAGGTGGCACCAAGATTCTTTTGCTCGGGCTTAAAAGTGTACCACTTACTTCCCGCTTCATCAGTACGTGAGGATACATATTCAACAAAGGCTTGTTCAGGATCTTCCATGCAATACTGAGTGTCATGGGGACCATTGCAGATCTCACACGAGGTAGTGATTTTGTTCACTTGAGTAGGTTGCGTTGGAGCAAGATGAGATTCCATCAAGCATTGAACTTGATTCTTGAGCTCGATGAGGCGGCGATCAAATGTACTCGGGGCATCTTGAGGCAAAGTGATTGCCTTGACCGGCTTAGCGAAATCCCTTGGGTCGTTCCAACTTTCATTGTCATAGAGGGAGAGGTCCTAATAATGCCCCGGATTCTTCGGTGTTTCTATCAGAAAGCTTGCCACCGGCCGATTGGTCAATGGTTCGTCTTGTGACGGTATTGACATGGTCATAAAAGATTTGGACTTGGAGCTAAGTCGATGCCATGATGAGGGACTTTTTATAGTAAGTCCTTGAAACGAGTCCATGCTTCAGATAGAGATTCTCCATGATGTTGTTGGAACATCAGGATATCATTGCGAAATTTTGCAGTCCTTCCTCGTGGAAAGAATTGAGCAAGGAAACGAGTAGTAAGATCCTCCCATGTGGTGATGGATCCTGTTGGAAGACATTCAAGCTAGTTACTAGCTTGATCGCGAAGGGAAAATTAAAATAAACGCAATTGCGTTCTTTCCCTATTTACACCGTCAAGGTCAAGTGAGTCCACAAGTTTTAAGAAATCCTTGAGGTATTGGTTTGGATCTTCGGACCGAAGTTCGTGGAATGAGCATCCGTTTTGCACCAAACGGATGGTGTCGGATCGAAGAGGTACCATGTTGTTCCCTACGGGGAGCTCGATGGTATTCCTGTAGCCTTCGTGGCTAGGTTTGGAGTAATCTCCAAGAGTACGGATAGGATTCTCGTCTCTCATAGAGGTTGACGAGAACAGGTTATGAAACACTTAACACAAAGAAAAGGTAGACTACGAGAAAGCTAATATACGAAATTCAAGTCTCACTTGAAAGGATTCAAGTGAGTAGAACTAAGTTAAACTATGATCAAAACCTAACTATTCCTTACGCAGCGGCGCCAAAAACTTGATGCGGTCGTCATAGGACTTCAACAAGAAGTTTTACAATTCCCTAGGCAGAGTACCTAACCGTTATAGTAGTAGTAGTATTATAGGCAAGGCTTGGGGGTTGTTATCGTTCTCTAAGGGAATAGGTTGGGAAGGCTTGATCACGGTCCAACAGAATTCTAGGGGTTGAGAGAAGATTATTTTTGTGTTTTTATATTTATATGAAAGCAAGTAAATCTATGGTTTGAGATGTTGGTTTGTTTAACTAATTATTAAACTAATTAATATATATTCTACTGGTGATAACTTTATGATAATTAAATGTATTTACTTAATCATGCATTACTTATCAGATTGATTCTCCTAATCTTGTTGCCGTGTCACACTTCTGATGATTTGTGTAAGTATTTCCTAGGTCATGAACGGATTATACGAACGCGCCGTCTATTTAATATTCCATTAGGGCAACGCACAAGTTAGGTAGTATGAAGACTATTACAAGGCCCCTAAGAGTATATTAAATGCGTATAAAATATCTTAAGAGAGATCCACCATATAAGGGGGTAAGGTAGTATGAAGACTGTTACCTGATGGTATCCTTTCTACGCACTCGTGTTTCCCTAGACGTGTCTACAACGATACAGACAAAAGCTGGTTTTTTAAAGCCTAACGCGCACATTCATCAACAAGAAGCAACAGTAATAGGATCTACAATCCGACTTTTATGCAATCATAAGCAAATACAAATGAGGGTTTAGCCTAGCTTGTTAAGGATAAAGCAAGAACATAGATTAATCACACAACACATAGACATATTGAATGATTAATGAATAACACTCTTACTTGATTAAAACATGGATAGAAGGTAGTTGCAATAGGGTTTTGAGGCCCTAAAAATGACCTTTAAAGCTGCTAAAAAGACTAGGGTTCGTCTCCCTATAATTATACATAGTTACACATTTAAAACCCTAAAATCAGTTTTTTATATATAGAGATATCGTTGCGACGGCGTCGTGCTGAAGTCCTGCCGCCGTCGCTACGTGGATGATTCTAGATCCTCTTTAAGTCGGCCACGTCCTGAAGCCGTCGCTAGATCTCTGACGCCGTCACTAGATAGATCACGACGGCGTCGCTTTATGCCTGCGACACCATCTCCACGCTCTGTAAACAACACTTCTTCATGGATTTGGTGTAGGTCCGTAATCTTGTCCGTTTCTTCTCCAAATGAGCCTAAGTCATGAGTATTTCCTCCAAATGTCATCCAAGTGCTAAAAACCTGAAAACAAACGATTAAGCACATAATCTGAGCATATTTGCATAATTTAGAGGGTTAAATGGCCCCAAAAATAGTGTATAAAATAACACCTCATCAAATACCCATACACTTGGGATTTGCTTGTCCTTAAGCAAATAGGCTTTTCTACCTAGACAATAACAATATGAGAGTCATTTAACCTACTCTTTAAAAGTATTTTACAACACAACCTTCTAGACCTCATAATTAAAAGCACGAAAAGTATATACCAGCACCTCACACAAATGTTTGGGATTCTCTCTTTCTCTCGGGTGTATAATAAATTATAACATAATGGGGAAACGGAAAATCAACACTCATTACCTGTCATAGCATATAAATTACCATAGGCTTGGTAAATGATCAAACCTCCACCGCTAGGCGCAAGCATTATTCATTACTATCAAAGAGGTATTTTAAAGGGTTGTGGGGTGTAGGTGTAAGATAACATTAACAAAAATGGAAACAGATGGGATACATTTGGGTGGTGACTTTGGGTGAATTTGGAGTGGACGGGTTAGCTAATTATTTATAAGAACACACGTTGGTTTGGTTGCTAAGCCAAAGACGCGGACATAATATACAACCTCTATAAAACTCTACATCAATCTATTTTTTTCTCTTTTCTTGACTCTAATATAAACATAGACATAAGCAAATGGCAGCCCGTACATTTTTTAACTTTTTTATATGCATTTTTTTCATACACTTTTGCCCTGCCATTGCTTAAACATATAATATATCATGGGGGTTTTTAGATACACCCATACACTTGAACTTTTACATACTCGATTATTTACAATCTAACTAATGACCCAATTTAAGTTGGATCAAAATAACATGGAGCTTATTGAGCTCTATTGAGGGTAATAAATTACTTCTTCCCTAATTCTTCATAAGATGAATACTACCATGAATCCCAATCGTTCCAAAATAGTATTTATAAGGATAAGGACTTAGCAACCGTCTACTCAAATAATTAACTTAGGTTAAAACAATAATGTACTAAAAGTGAGTACATACAAGGTAGGCTAAGCCGATTTAGTTGTAACGATTGGTTTAAGGGTTGACAATGCTCTTCATTAATAGTCCGGCTTAACCAGAAAATTACGAGAACCGTGAAAAAGGATAGGCTCGAAGGGTTGTACTAGGGGTATCCTGCACTAAAAATGAGTGCATGGCAAAGGTGTGGGATAGTTATATAGTAGATGTGACCATAATAACAATTACAGGTTTAAAACATGAGTTAATCCTAGTGCCTCTTATCTAGGAAATCCTAATACTTACTATGTGGTCTCGGGATGCATCACAAAAACAAGTTCTAAAATTTAATCTACTACCGGTACACTCATATAATTTAATACCGATACCAATGCTCCAGAAAAGGCGATAAAGACCATACGTACACATCCGTAACGACGGAATAGACACATATGACTGCCATTAAACCTTTACAGTCGAGAAAGATTAAGTGTTTTAACTTTTCTTGGGTATCAAAAGGATACTTTGAATGTCCTAAAGATCTAAAGGCGAACCTCACATTTTTGGGTGGAATTTTGAGGGTTTTTGTGCTAGTCATACACATTCCTATCCATGAGACGCTATTAATACTCGGTTTTCGTCGGTATGTGTCATAAAAAAAATTAAATTTGGGTCAAAATTATATTTTTATGCTATGTTTTGATATATTACCCATCATTTTAAAGAACAAAGCAAATCACAAATGAAGGAATAGTTTCTAAGGCTTATTTTCCCCCTAAACTTAAGTTGAACATTGTCCCTAATGTTCTATAGAAGTACCCGTAAAAACGAATAAAGGGATAAGAAAACAAGTAAAAGAAACTAGTACTCCCTTGGTTTGCTCAATAATTGAGAAGAAACATGCGATAACTGGTTAAATCGTCCTCCAAGAGCCGTCTAATGAAAACATCCTAAGATCTTCCAAGCTTCTTCTTGTCAAATATAACCTGTAAATAAAGATTAAAGTCAACATACACAAAGGAGGAAAATAATCAATGGGATAGATATAAATACAATAAGAGTTTAGGGTTTCAACTCTATGAAAGCAGTAAAGATAGGATGAGAGTAATGATATAATTATAGGTTTATGCAGGTTTACAAAAGAATTACAAATCTTAAATATTACACATTTTACTTTTCAAAAATACTTAAAGATTTTTGAATTTTCACATTACTGAAGACGCGACGCCATCGGGTTTTATCCCGACGCCGTCTCCAGGCACTGTGAAAAATTCCTCTTCGTTTTTAAATGAAAAATTTCTTGCACACAATTTTATTAGTCAAATCTAAAGAAAGTACTGCATAAAAACCTGTAATTAATCGTTACAATCATATGGCTTGAAACTGACACGAATTAATCTAAACAATTTATTTTAAATGTTTGAATTGGTTCTAAAAACGGGATATTTCCCCTACACTTATTTTGTTGCAAAATACCTTTGATTACGAATAAGACGATGTTATGAACAAACAAAGCATGATTACAAAATAATTCAAACATAATAAAACAAAAAATAAAGAATTAAAACTCAAGACACTCTTAATTGCAGGAAAAGTAAATATTGGGTTGCCTCCCAAAAAGCGCTTTTCTTTATTTACGAGTCTTGTAGCTAGACTCGAAGTCACACGTCCTTACGTGACTTCTCCTTCATCATCCATTCCAGTCACATACTCGGGTCCAAGCTTAATGGTGTCTCTATAAAACCCATCTTCTAAGTCGGATGGCTTCCTACATCCTCTATCATAGTGTCCTTATTTGGGTTATTACCCTAGTTCGATAATAAGTACATGACCCTCTGATGGACAATACGCTCCTCTCTGGGTTCTACTTATATGGTTAAAACCTTTATTTAAAGGTGATCTCTTTAGTTTCGTCTATAAAAGTCATTAACCCGTGTTTCCTATTTATAGCCAGGCGGGCGATTTCAATGAAGGGTCGTCCAAAGATCACGTGGGACAAGCTAGGGTCGATGTTAGTCTCAATATTTTCCAAAATGGTGAAATCTATGACGTAACTCATATTTCCTACAAATACGTGCATGTCCCTTCCTAATCCTACAAAATTTCTTCCCCTATACTCATATCCATTCTTTCTAATAGAGTTATAATAGGCCAAGGACATGATGTTCATGGGTAGGTCAACATTAATATATGAGTTAGCAGTAAATGTATGACCTATCATGCAGGGAATTTTAAAGTTCCTTGGGTCACCCTTTTTGATCCTAAAGTCATAATTAAGTGAGCATTTAGGCATTTCCTTAATCAACGATTCATAAATCGATTCCTCACTTATGTCAACTAAATCTAGAGGTTCTTCAACGTCTAACCATTCAATTCCCTCGTCATCTTTGTTAGATCCTAGATTACCAAAAACAGTTATGTCTTTCCGCTCCAGCAGTGGCGTATCTCTTCGTTCTTTAATGTATGCAATGGTGTTGGTGTCTTCGGGGTCGCCCTCTCTTTCTTGCTCTTCTTCCTCAACCATGCTATCACGGGAGTCATTTTGTTGCTTGGGATGTATCGTGATAGTGTTGATTGAACCATAGATATGGGTTGAGCATTGTGGTTCTTCAGTTGGGTAAGAACGAGCAAACAAAACTGGATAAGTACTCAGTTTTGGGTTCTTAACCGTGTCGCTAGGTAGTGTGCCCGCTATTCGGTCGGTGATGGCCTTCAACACTGTATCAATTTTGTTGGTCATCTCGCTTTGTTGTTGTTTGAAATCGGCTTCAAACTTGGACAATCTAACGTCTTGAGATGCCATGAAGTTAGATACCAATCCTTCTAGAATTGATTGATTTTTAAGGCTTCGAGGATTGTTGTTGAAGGGACGGTTCGGGATCGAACCGTTGGGTTGGAACCGGTTAGGTGGGCTTGAAAAATTATTTTGGGAATTTTGGGGTTGTCTCATGGATTCGTCGGATGTATCGTATATAAAACAACTCAAATGCAAATCTCAACCAAATGCCCTTAAAACCAAGAAAAGGTCAAAAGCTACACAAAGAGATTAAATATGTGAGTGAGAATCAATAATAAAAAGATTCCGGAAGAGATATTCCCGGGTCGTATGTCCCAACGAGGCTGCAATTGAAAGTGCTCTGGTTTGATGAGAAAATTGACTGATTGAAGATATATGATGGGAATCAATGATATAATTACAACTTAAAATTAATTAAATTAAACATTAATTTTTAATTCTACGGGAATACAAGCAAAGTAAATGAGGATCTTAAAAAACTATCGGGAATACAATTTAGTTAGATATGAATAGAACTTAAACTTATTGGGAAAATTAGTTATAAGGAAATCCTAAAATTAAATCTAAATTAAATACGGGGAACAGAATAAGGTATCGGGAACCCTAAATACTAAAAATTTAGAAAATAAATGCTAAATTAAATTAAAAATCAAAATTAAATCCTAATTAACTTAATTTGAAAAATAAAGAAAACTAGAATAAAAACGGAGGTCGTTTGAATGTAAAACGAAAAGAAACGGTAAAACTTACCCGGTAAAAACGGGTCTAAAACTGAAATTTAAGAAAAATAAGGCCTATACTAATTTTTATATTTTTCCTAGACACTAAATGACAAAAGAAAATTTTATAAAAAAGAAAAATATTTTTTTATTAATTTTTGGATTTTTTATGAATTTTTAAAGATTAAATACTAATTAAAACTAAGTAAATAGAAAAAGACAAAAAATAAAAGTTATAAAAATTCTGAAAAAATAAAATAAAATAAAGAAAAAGTTAACAATTCTAAAAATATAAAAATGCCCAAATTTTACTGATTATATAAAAAGTAATTAAACTAATTAATATTTAACCTAATTTAATTATTTAATTTAAATAAACTAACTGAAGTTATAACTAAAGGACTAACAGTGAAATGGGATAAGGACAAACGGGGTAGCAGGCTACTAACCACAGGGACTAACAAAGGTAACTTTAAAAGAGAGAATTACACAAATGGTCCCTGAGGTGGACCCCGATTACAAAGTGGGTCCAAAGTGCTTATTAGCAAAAAGCTAAAGAAGCAAAGTTGTAAAGGGGACTTAGGAGAACATTTTTCATAAGAGGGGCATAAGCTGAAGTGGGCTGAATAAGCCAGAAAAGTGAGCTTATGGGCTGACAGTGGCTTATAAGGCTTATGAGCTTATTTTCTTTTCTTTTAGGGCTTAAGCTCACAAGATAAGCTGGAAACTAATGAAATAAGCTACTAGGCCTAAGGGAGTCCTAATGATAAGCTATGGTCACTAAATAAGCCCTAAGTTAAGCTGAAATTTTAATAAGCTATGTCTAACAGTTTTAAAAGGAAAACAGAAAAAAGTGAACTTTAAGCTATTATTAAGCTAAGCTAAGGAGTGAGTTAAGCTGAGAAAGTTTGGGGAATTAAAGAACAAGTATTAAGCTATAAAGAAAAGCTATAAGATCCTAAGCCTTAATGCAAAATAAGCTAGAACAAGGGTGCTGAAAATTGGTTTCAGCACCAGGGGAGGTACAAACAGGGGCTTAAGGGCCTTTTTGGCTTATCCCAATAAGCTCACAAGGGCTTATTTCCCAAAACCAAATACAAACAGATTGAAAGGGTGTGTAATTAGGCTTATTTTCAAAAGATGAGCTAATATGATAAGCTTAAACCTGCTGATAATTGGGGCTTAAGAGTGGCCATTTTCAGAAAAACACATGCATACATACACACTTGGCTTATGCTGCCAAACCAAAGACAGAACAAAGGGGTGGTTTAAAGGGCTAGAAACAACACAATAGAGCACAAAGACAATTGCTTAAGCTGCTTATGCAGCTTGAGCACTTAAGCTCATTTTTGCTTATTGAAAGTTGACAGAATATCAAAAGGAACATAAAAACTGATTTTCAAACTAACAATGGTGATTTAAATGGCTAAATGAAACCCACACACTCAGCCAAAGTTGGCTGAGTGCATTTGACCCATGCACAACCCCATATGACCCATTTTGGGTCAAAACCAAACACCCCCTTATTTATAAAAAACGAATTTTGTAACTGAGTTTGGTGAAATAAGGCAGAGATAAGGGCTAGAAGTGGATTTGTATAACCTTTAACATATGTTTAATCACTTTAAACAGAATTAAGCTACTTAAATGATGCTTTAAATTTTGACAATTGGAATAACACAAGAAAATTCTTAACTTTTATAAAAACTTGCAGGAATTACACATAAAACTTTTAAAACAACTGAGTACAATAATTCTTAAAAGAAATACTTAAAATTAAGATTAAACTAAAACAAAAAAAAAGTGTGTTTTCTTCGGCTTGTCTTCTTTCTTTTTATAGAAGTCCTAAAGGTCTTTGGGGCTTCACATGTGCTAGTTGAGAGAGTTGGAACTCCTCAAGGCAATCCTAGCCCTTCTCTTTGTTCTTGCTTCATCTCAACCATTGATGGGTTTCGGGGTTGAGTGTTTTGTGTTGGGGAGAGAGTTATAGGGGCAGGGTAAGGTGGGAATGGGTAGGGGTGAGCTGTAAAGGTACTTGGGAGGTGGTATTGCAAGAAAAACGGTGGGAAATGGGTGGTTTGGGTTTTGGCGCGAAGGGGTATGTACAGGGGGGTGGGTTGCAGGGTTTAAACGCGAAGTTTGGGGAAGAGGCAACACTAGTCCCTCTTCTTTCTTACTCTTTTCAATTCTATTTGGCCCAAGTTTTCAGTTATAACCGAGTTTGGAAAGTGGCAGGTTTAGTCCCTGCGTTTTATAACTAAAGAAAACAAAGAAGGATTTGGATAATTGCAATACTGGCCCCTGTGGTTTATAACTAAAAAGAAAACTGCCATTTGGCAGTTTTAGTCCTTGTGTTTTATTTTTCTCTTTTTCTTATAAAACCACTTTTAAAACTTGGCATCTTTGGCCCCTTTTCTTTATTTTTTCATTTTTAATTATAAAACAAGTTTTTAAAATTTACATTTTTGGTCCTTGAGTTTTATAAAAAAATGTTTTGGGCTATTGGGCTTGTATTGGGCCCAATTGAGTTTGGGTTTGGGCCCAATAAGGTACAGGTTTGGTTATTGGGCTTTTTCAAGCCCAATAAGGTTATGGAGTGGGTTTTGTGTGTACAATGGCTGAGATTGGCTGTAACTGGGCTAGGATTGGGCCTTCAAAGTCTTCACAGTCTTTGTCAATTGCACACAAATGGGCTGTTGTAATTGATTGAGGGCCCATTTGGTCTTCACAGTCTTCATAAATATACTATTGGGCTTTCCCGGCCCATCAGATGGGTAAAGATTGCATTCAATAGTATTCTTCAGT
>BQNB010074741.1:0-30038 GCA_026074375.1 Tanacetum coccineum | reverse complement strand
AACCCTTAATTGAAGTATTTATGAAAATACCCTCAACAGCATTAACCATCACCAGCAGTAGTAAGTTTATGCCTAGCAGCATTAACTTTCACTTTCACCAGCAGTAGTAAGTTTATGCCTAGTAGCATTAACTTTCACTAGCAGCAGTAAGTTTATGCCTAGTAGCATTAACTTTCACCAGCAGCAGTAAGTTTATGCCTAACAACATTAACTTTCACCAGCAGCAATAAGTTTATGCCTAGTAGCATTAACTTTCACTAGCAGTAGTAAGTTTATGCCTAGCAGCATTTGTAACATTTCACATTTTCAGGTCATTTACGACTTCAATTATTCTATTATTTATTTTTAGGCTTTTACGCGTTCGCTTTTAATTTTTATCGTTAAGCTAAATCGCGTAAACTAAAAATGATCATTTAACGTAAACAGGAATCAAACAACTAAATGTTTACGTCAAGTAAGTGTTATAAAGTTATTAGAATGAGAATTTATAACTTTACGCTTTTTTATTTTTATTAGTTACGTAAAACGTCTACGTAACGCAATAAAACTACACTTTTTCATGCATGGCAAACCATAAACCCACCTACACTTCAACAAATACCTACTAATACCCATAATACCCAAAAACTTCATAAACATTTGTTAAATTCAGCCCCTAACCAAATTACACCATACAAACATATGTATACACTTCCAAATTAAATCAAAACCCTCCACTAACACTATTAAACAATCATAGTTATTATCCAAGGGATCAAACCACCACTTTTACCCAATTTGTGTCCCCCTTGTTCTATAACTTACGGCAAGAACCACAAGGCAAGAAAAAAAGCCAAACCAAGCAAGCTAGTATTGTCTTATCACTTCTTACACAAAGTAAACCTAAACCTAACTTGTCCCTAAGCCTATGGTGTCCTTAATAGTTTAAAACTAAACTTTTTCTTCTCTTTTGGCTTCCCTAACCGGACATGGAAGAAAACAAGGAAAAACTTTGCTTGTTTTTTATATAGTGGTTTCCTAGTATTATCCATGCTATATATGTGTTTCCTATAGTACACACTTCATTCCTTATCAATCACAAGTAAACATTTAACTCACAAACACTCTCAAACACCCTAAAACCTACGGCTTGGATTTTTCACCAGTAAAACTTTCATAGTTTTCATTTCTCAAGGGTTACAAGCATACAAGGGTCATTACTAATCATATATAAGGTGTCTTGGAAGCTTGGTTTGGGTTATACAAGGGTTTATACAAGGAAGGTTTCAAATTAGGGTTTTCTAAACCTAATTTTCTAATAAGGGTTGATCTTATTCATCATTCATCCTAAATTCATCTAAGTTTTATCTAAGACCCTAATCTTTTCAATACTTCCATTTCATGTATTATATATATGTGTATAGTTAAATCATCACCTAGGTTTTCTTATTAAAGTTTATAAGATGAAATCATATGTATATATACACGAATTTATTTTATGTATGGTTAAGATGATGTTTTAAATATGTTAATATGTTTAAAACAAGGATTTACAAGCAATAGAAAGTTTATATAATTATTTGTCAAGTATTGATTATTTATTTAATTATAAAGTTTAGATAAGTAAATAAATATGTTAGACAACTTTTTTGGACAATATGGACCTATTATGATGGACACAATGTAGAGGACCTAAATTATATATATCATGGCTGTTAATTTATAAAATTAGAAGACTTGTGATAATTTTATAAAGTTTAAAAGTGTATAAAATAAGTTAATTAACCTTTTAATTGCTACTGTTCATTCGAACTAATTAATACTTTATTTTATATTTTATAAAAATAATACATCTCATAAGTATCGTAAGCATATAAGAAACTTGAAAATCCGATAAATAACGAAGGAGTTATGATTTTTACGAGATTTTGCGTATAAAAGTGTTTTTATAAAACAAAGTTTATAAAAACTATATGATTTCGAATCTGAGATATTTGTTTTATATTTTTCTGTAAAATTAGATATTGTAAGGATTCTAAAAAGGTAAGAAACTTGAAAAAGCAATGGATAATGAACTAGTTATGACTTTTTCATGTTTATGTAATAAAATAAACAAAAGTAATTTTATAAAAACTAATTTTTTTACAGAAACATACAGTGGACATTGACTATGTTATATGGTATAAAATTTAATTATGAAGCCGTGGACATAAGAATCACTAGAAACCGAATTAAAACGAATAAGATACAATAAATATGTGATTTCAACAACTAAAAATTATAAAAAGTATTTTTATAAATCTACACATACTGTTACTGTTCATAACAGTAAATATGAATATAATAAATGTAATATTTGATTAGATTTTTCAAATACGAATCCATACATGTAAAGTACGATGAAAACGGGATTAAAATGAAGAAGATATGACGTTTTTATTAAAAGTGACATTATGAACGTTTTTAACCTTATAAATATTATTTTCTCAAATAATCAAATTATTTATATAATGAAATTATGTAAATAATACATCAAGTATTTTTGGCAAATAACGAAATGTTGGATAAGTATACCATTTTTACGAAAACGAATACATGAATACTTATTTTACAAGTACAAATTAAAGTGTTTAATTTTATAAATTAAACAAACACTTTTAGGTGGTGGTGTAACTATATAGAATTATATGTGATATTAGTTATTCAAGTACTTAGTACTCATACGACCTATATTTAATTAGGTTCACTCAGATTTCGCTTTCGATTCATTCACTTGATATATCTCATTCGCTTCCGTTACCGAGGTGAGATTCATAGCCCCATGTTTTTACTATATCAAGATTTACAACTTTTAGGTGGAGAAACAGCATGTTTTACGATTGGATGCAAGTGTACATTTTTACATGATTACGTGTTTTCCTAAGTAGCAATAACCCTCTGAGCCCATTATCATGAACTGTCAATTACTTTGTGTGAGCGCGAATGTTATAAATAGATCTATTTGGGATTGACATCCCCGTTCGGGTGAGTAGCGCTCACTGTGCCGTGTTACCGGAAAACAGACGTATACCATGTCGGATTTAGGATGTTGCGGGTTAGAACATCATCACGGGAAGTGTTGGCAATTTATATTGCAATTCATACATGTCGAGCTTCAGTGTCATGAGCTTAGGGAAACGTAATTACATTTTGTGATGTTTGCATCTATTGCATCATCCCGGGGAAAATCTTGCTGTCCTACATTACATTTTACATAAACCTATGAATTCACCAACTTTATGTTGACGTTTTAAAGCATGTTTTCTCAGGTCAATGAGGCACGAGGTGCTAAGGATACATCGGGGATACTCTTTGGGGGAGTCATGCATAAAAGATTTGGAGTCATTACATCTTGGAATATTTGTTATGATCTAAAATCTTGTTATTTCAATGTTGAACAATTTAAGCCGTTGTGCTTTGTATTAAACAATTTTAATAAATCCAATGTATCGTATTTCAAATGACTCTTTTAGAGGTCGTTCTCATATCTTGTGCTATTGATCTATGAAGTAACACTCCCGGACACATTATTCCGTTGCGACCCAATTTGGGGGTGTTACAACGTTAACTTATTTGGGCTTAAGATGTTATTTGGTTCAACCTTTAGGGTTTAGAAGGCAAGGGTTGAGTCTTAGGATTTAAATTTGCATCTAGTGGGACTAAAGTTGTCATTTCTAAAAATGCTTATGCCTTAGGAAAGTATTAAGAGGAATTTTGTAAGCTTGACAATCCACAGGGACTGAAAGTGACAAATACCCAAACTTAAAATCTGATTCAACAAAAACACTTGCACTTTTCATAAAATTTCAAACTTTATAAATTTTTTCTCACTTCCCTCTCTCGCTTGAACTGAATCAAACTCGAATCAAAACTCGTTTTCTCGTAACAAGGTAAACTAGAAAGTTATTCCTTATCACCTATACAACAATCTCTTACAAGGAATTAGAGTAAATCATCACCATTTAGTCTAAAACCCTAATTTTCGAATTTGGGTTCATAAGAAATTTTTTGGGATTTAGTCTAATTATAATGGGGGGTTTTGTTTGTCTTGGATTGGTTTATATGGGTTAGCAACAGTTTTGGCTAATTCAAACTCATTCATGAGTTATGATGATTCTTGTGAATGAAATTTGTGCAAATTTTGATTAAGGGCTTAAATGTTTAGGGGTTTGGGTGTATTTGTTGGTTTTATGTATTGTGAAGGTGTTAGAACCCTCAGTTAGTAGCTAGGAACTCATAGCAATAATCTTGGTGTTATTTCGTGTTCTTGGCTGTGGTTTGTGCATAAAAGGGTGTTTGAATGTTGTATATCTGATTTTCCTGTGGTTATGTGTTCCCTAGATGTGCTTTAGTAGTCTCTTAGCTTTCTTGTTTGGTTTAAAGTGATTTACACTTCTTGAAAAATGCTCGAAAATGCCTAATAATGATTCAATAGTTGTTAGTTGTTGTTTTAAGTGATTAATAATGTTTCTTTAGTGTCAAATGATGTTTGGTGTTACATGTTTGGATGATAAAAGTGTCAAAAATTATGGGTCTAGATTATGAATTTTGCGGAATATGTCAAAGTATGAATGCTGCGGAATATGTTTTATTATATGGCTGCGGAATATGTTTCACTATATGTCTGCGGAATATGTTTCATTATATTTCTGCGGAATATGTAATTACACTATGCTGCGGAATATGTTTTCACATATTTTTACGGAATATGTAAATACACTACTCTGCGGAATATGGTTTTTACATATTTCTGCGGAATATGTTTGTACATATTTATGCAAAATGTGTATGACAGGTGTAACTTTTTCTGCGGTTTATGACATTTCATGTAAAGAATCTCTGCCAAAATTTTGTAAAATCATGCAAAATATGTTAAACGTTATAGATTAACCAGAATTGACTTGTTTGACCAAAGACCACACATTGACTGTTTGACTTAGGTTGACTTTGAACAAAATGTTGACTTTCACAAGTTTGACATTTTTGACCACAAACCTTAGTTGACTTTTTAAAATATGTGTCAAATTGGACTTAGTCACTTGTAACATAAACACAAAGTCACTTAAAATCCAATCATAACAACAAGAATAGTTAATCTAATCGGGAATATATATCCGTGTTGTATATAAACTGTATTGGATAACTCTTAAGCAGAATCATGAGACAAGAACAAGCTTAACAAGCCGCCCGTGATGAGAAATTGGTTCCTACTGAAGATAGAGTCAAGATTGGTAAAAGCAATCTCAGAATGGATCCAACCTTAACTCAAAAGGAGGAAACCTATCAAGTCATGTTGGACATCATCAAGAACACTCCCTGCTACAACGCCTTTCTCACTTCTGCTGATGTACTTGTAATCTACATGCAACAATTCTGGTTCACCATCAAAAGGGTCAAGAAATCTTCATTCTACCAGTTTGACATTGACAATAAGACGTGTCAAATTTACGTGGAACTGTTTCGAGAGATTCTCAGGATCTGCCCAAGAGTTCAGAATCAACAATTTGTTGTGCCTCCGTCAAATGATTCTTTGTTTGACTTTCTTCTGGATCTAGGCTACAAGGGTCAACTGAAGCACATTTCAGAGATGTATGTTGATCACATGCATCAACCATGGAGAACCCTTGGAGCTATCATCAACAAATGCTTATCGGGGAAAACGTCAAGCAATGATAGACTCCGACCATCAAGGATTGAAATTATATGGGATATTTACCACAAGGTGAATGTTGATTATGCTGCTTTGATTTAGGAAGATCTTCAGTATCAAATTAACTATCGACATTCAAAGGTCAGAAGACGAGAGATCATGCCCTATCCCATGTTCACCAAAGTCATCATCCACCACATCATGTCACAACACAAATCAATTTCCAAGAGACAAGGTTCACCTTACCACACTGTTGACGATGATGGTGTGTTAGATAGACTGAAGTTCATCAATAAAGAAGAGGAATATCAAGTGTATGGAAAGCCGATTCCAAGTACTTTGGTGACTAATGATATCCAGAATTCTGAATCCTACAAGACATTCGTTGGTATATCCACTGGTTTAATTCCTCCTAAAAAAGGAAGAGGAAAAGGAGCTCAGGGAACCAAAGCTACTGTTATTCCAAAGAAGGCAACTTCTGCTTCTAAGAAGAAAAAGAAAAAGAAGAAAGTGTCAATCCGTGATGAGTCTAGTGATGAAGAATCAGAGGAACAAGAAGAAAGGATAGTCAGGAAACCCAGAGTGTCATCATATAAGATACTCCACAAGTCCCAAAGAAGAAATCAATCAATCAGACGCAGAAGCTTAAAGGCATTGAACTGCTATCTGATGCAACACAGTTAGAAATTAACACTTAGATTGTAATCAAGGCTAGCAAACGTGAAAGTAGATTCCAGCATCAATCTGGTGGCTCAAGTGAAGGAGTTGGTCTTAGACCAGAGGTTCTAGATGAGCCAACAGGGGATTCTGCAGACTCAGATGAAGGAGCTGGTACTTTACTAGAGGTTTTGGATAAGATAAAAGACAAAAATGAAGCTCAATATGATCTTGAAGATTAGGGTTTAACTGATGATGAGACATTTATATTTGATGACAAAGAAGAGAAACCAGAAGACATACCATGGGTATCCACTGATGATGATGAATCTGAGAATGATAATGAAGAAGATGATGTGAGTATTATATTGAAAAGATTGATGATGAAAGGACAGACCCTGATGTTGAAGATCAGGTAAAGGGTGTAGCAGAAATGAATATTGCTGAAGTAGCAGAAGAGGAAAATACTGAAAGAGTTGAAGAACAAAAGGACGATGAAGAGCTCAAGGCTGATGAAGAGAAAAAAGGAGATGATCAAGCTGGTGATAAACAAGTAGTGGTTCCTGTTTCAACAACACAAAAAGAGACGCCCAATATGCTTCAATCCACCTCCAGTCATTCTGTCTCTTCCAACTATGGTAATCAGTTTATTAATTCTCCTAATGCATCTCTTATCGGTACTATTCCTAAAAATTCTGAAGCAGAAATCAATTCCTTGTTAGATATTCAAATCCACAAGATGTACCTAATATTCAGCAAGAACCATTTCATGCTGTGAAAGTATCTGTCATTCATGAAACAACATAAATTGCACTAACTATACCACCAGCACCTCCACTACCAGCTACAAAAATTCCATCTACTCAAGTTTCTAACTCTGAAGCAGTAAAATTTATTGTCCAAAGATTTACTGAATTAAAAAAAGCAGTCAAGGAACTCAAACAAGTTGATTATTCTACAACTATTCTTGCTTTAATCAAATCTCAAGTACCATCAGTAGTCAAGGACTATCTTGGATCAAGTCTCCCAAATGCATTTAAGAAGGTACTCCAGTCACACACTAAAGAACTTAAAAAGGAACTATCTGAGAAGAGGAACTACAAGGATGTTATTTAAGAGTCTGTACAAGCTAATGTTATTAACGAAGTCAAGAATTTTATGCCAAAGTTTCTACCACAGGTAGTAAAGGAAGCTCTTAAGAAGACTCCATCCTCTTTAGGTCAATCCTCCTCCCAAGGTCAATCCGCTATTCAAGCAGCTGAGTCTCTTTCTGAGTATGAACTAAAGAAAATACTCTATGAAAAGATGCATAAAAGCCAATCTCACCTGACTAATGACACTCATCAAGATCTATATGATGCACTAACATGGTCAATGTTACTTGATGAAGCCACTACAAAAGGAGGTGACAATCCTGATAAAATTCTCAAGAAGAGAGACCGTGGAGATGATCAAGATGAAGACCCTTCTGCTGGACCAAACCAAGGGATGAAGAAGAGAAGAATTGGAAAAGATGCTGAACCTTCAAAGAAGACATCCACCACCAAAGAATCATCTAAAGGTAAATCTTCAGCTAGAAAGTTTAAATCTGGCAAATATATGACTGTAAAAGAATCAGTTGAAGAACCAATTTTTGAGATAGCTTCAGATAATGTTGAGCAAACCTTTGATGATGAGGTTGGTGATGCGGTCAACCACCTCCTACTGATGCTGGTGTAACACAAGCAAATGCTGCTCCAAGGATTCTGAAAAAGGATTGGTTCAAAAAAGCTCCAAGGCCTGAGACACTTGATCTAGACCGAAATACATTCAAAACCATTGATGATACTCTGGAACAGTCATGGTTTAATGAGATGGTACAATCCAAGAAGCCTCCACTCACGTTTGATGAATTAATGAGTATTCCCATTGATTTTTCCTCGTTTGCCATGAATCGTCTCAAATTAAACAAGATCACAAGAGAAGTTCTAGTGGTTCCAGTGTTCAATCTACTCAAAGGTACTTGCAAAAGCTGTGTTGAATTGGAATATAATACGGAGGAATGCTATCGTGCTTTAACAGATCAACTCGACTAGGCAAACCATGAAGGTCACAAAAGCCCTGTTGATATGAGCAAGCCTTTAGCCCTGCAAGACAAAGAAAGTCGACTTAGAATTCCTGTTGAATTCTTCTTTAATAATGATCTTGAATACTTGAAAGCAGGAAACAAAGAAAGAACGTACTCCTCTTCCATTACTAAGACACCAGCTGCAAGGTATACTATGGAAGGCATTGAATATATAATTCTGACACTATGAAGTCCAGTCATTATTTCTTGTGACAAGGATGATGCTCTTGGAATATCTCATTGGGGTTCACAACGACAATAATACTATAGAGCTATGATCAATCAGAAGTCCAAACATAAAGTTTTCTCAACTATGAGAATTTTGAGTGTTGTTAGAGTCAAGATTGAAAACAATCTGGTTATAGCTACTTAGAGGAAATAGTTGTAAGGCGAACTGATTAGAAACTTTACAAGTTCAAAGAATGTGACTTTCCAGATTTACACCTTAATGAAATTGAAGACATGCTGCTGCTGATTGCTCAAAACAAGCTCTTAAACCTAGATGGTGATGTGATTGTAGACTTCGTCACTGCTCTTAAATTATTCACCCGAGGATTCAATGTTAAGAACAGGGTTGAAGACGTGCAGCTAGGTGTTGAAAGTTACCAAAGAAAGCTTAACTTAACCAAGCCTCAAAGAACATGTCAACATATCTCAGTTAAAGAACCATACACTCCAAACTATGATCTACCGGGGATTACCTATGAAGAAAAGAGCAAGAAGAAAAGGCTGATGCGTGTTGATGAGATCCATAAGTTTTGTGATGGGACTCTCCAATCAGTTCATAAAATTCTTCGTGAAAGGCTACTGAACTTAAGTTTGGTTACAATAAAGACATGCCTTTGAGGGAGTGGACGGAAAAGGATAAGAAACGCACATGCATCATGGTGAACAATATTGATGATGACTGTTCAAAAGACGAATTCTCAGAAGCTTAGAAGTGCTGGTTGGTGGAAGGAAAACAGAGAAGGACAAACGACTGTTGCAGAGGACAGTATGACTACGTCATACTTGGTTTAAACATGTCAGGTCCTGTCCCCTATCTTATCTTGTATAATATATCAATATGTAGTGTATAGAAATAAGTATATATATGTTAAGTATAATTTTTCATGAATTTTTCATTAAATTCAAAATCTTTCAAAATATGTACTTAACACTATATCCTTCCCTCAATAATTGAGGGGGAGCATTAAAATGTTCTAAATAAGCTTGCTAATTAGTAACATCTCTCTCCCAGGACAATTTTAATCAATTGATATCCCAAATATCAAAATATTTTGACATTTTGGATAAGGGAGAAAACGTGATTAAAAACTATGCAAGTAATAAATGTGATCAAAAAGTACTCCAGTGCAGCTTCTTCCTCGTATGTGCAAAACACTTTTGAATATCGATGCACGTATGCAGGGGGAGCAATTTTGAAAAGAAAACATCAAGGTACAAAAGGTTTTGATTTATATCATTAGTACTTTGGTTGGGATTTTCAAATGGTTTTAAGGCAATAAGAACAATACCCAAAGACCGACCATGTACTTAATTTTATGGAGTTATAAGGTGGTTAAGATTAGGTATTCGTTCCCATGATCCAGTTAGAACCGGAGGGATCTACCTAGGGACATTCCATTAGATAGAATAGAAGTCCTTAGGATGATACAAAAGGAGTAAAAGTGAGAAAGGGGAAAATGCAGACTAAGACAGAGCTAACACTGGAAAAAACCCAACAAGGTGTTAGTGATGAAGTCTTGGTAAGGATTGACGGGCTTGAAGAATGAAAAATAAATTTAAAGATAAAAGGTGAAAAGAAAGAAGCCCTCCTCACACCTAGGCAGAAACCGGGTCAATACATATGCTATCAGAAACACTAAGTTGTTGTCTGGTATCGAAGATAGTCATCATGGACCTAGTGATGCAAAGCAGAACCCTCCCTAGCCACTCAAGGTCTCTCAAAAGACTCTTGTTTCATTTCTTATAGATATTAAACACATTTCTATTGACTTTCTCACTCCGAGTTAGTTGGTATTGAAAAGGTGGCAGTCTGCTCCAACCTCCGATTACTAAAACCAAAGTGCACTATCGAGTCTAAAGCCATAAAAGAGATCATCTATAAATCTCATTAGGATACTAATTGTTGGGATTAAAGACCATCAAGATGATCTTGGAGTTTACTCTGCTAGGTTGTTTACTGCTTGCTAAGTAAAACGTTAGTGTTGTTCAATTATTAATGAAAAATATGCTAAGTAGTTAGTACTACTAGTTCATAGTTACTACTGCTAGTGTAACTTAGTACTGCTAGTATATGTTAGTACTGCTAGAGTAAACTTAGTACTGCTGGTGAAGATTAAAGAAAATATTCTAAGTAGTTAATGCTGCTTGTACACAGTTAATGCTGCTGGTATATAAGTTACTACTGCTTGTTAAGAGTTAATGTTGCTGGTACAAAGTTATAACTGCTAAAAGATTAAGACTGCTAAAAGAGTTTCTACTGTCAAAAGAGAATGGATAAAGACAGAAGAAAGGATAAAGATTGATTGGAGATCAAGATTACTTACGTGATAAGTATGAGTTATTTATAGAATAGATCATAGTGAATATTTTAAGTTTTAGGAATATATTATAAATCGACTAGGACTCCTTGGTATATAAAAGGAGGTCCTAGGGCATAGAGTTTGATATCACAATATATAATCTAGAAATCTTTTGTTTTGATATCGTTATAGCTTCAAGGTTTTGTAGCCCTAATACTAGTTAGAGTATTCGTATTAATATATTGAAGCTTTGTTTGTTAATCTGTGTGTCATTAGAATTACTGTTCTACTGCATATTCTTCTTATTGATCAAAGATTAGATTCCGCATAATCTTTGATATATTTTACAAAGTTTCTATCATAGTTGTGTAGGATTTATCTTCCATAACTAAACCTTACACAAGCTAAGGAATTCAAGATCCATTCAAGTGGGATCAACACTAATCCAAGTATACTTGTTCTTCATACACTATGAAATCATGTAAATAATAAGAGTCCTACGCATTATCCTTATGATATTGCCAGAACATCAGAGTGATACTTAAGTATTCACAGTGACGATGGAAATCCTTCCAGAGCTAACATCAAACAAGCTCTGTTATAGGTGACTTGTGAGATCCTACATGGATCAAACTTGTGACACTAGATATCGATTCGGTCCAGCTTATGAATTGACGGATGAATTTTAAAAAAGATAAAACTTTTGGTGTGTTACAAAATACTTTTGCAACTTAACACACCAACTGATTTTCCTAAATCAATTTTCAATATTATGTCCATGGGAAGCCTCACAAGGGTATCTGGACATAGGAAAGATGAACACAAATTGACGACTCAATCAGGAAGATAGTAACTTACTGATTCACTCTTACCGTGTTGTCTGCTTTGTGAAAAAAACACTTTCATCCATATATGTTGTTTATCACTAACCCATTTATGTAGGTATTCCTGATGGTGGCAACAGCTGGTCCAAGGAGAGTCAGATCCATAGCCACATGCTCATACCCGACTGGCATATGCCAAGATATTATGAAAGCTCAAGAACATATTTCAAAAGACTTTTGCTACTCTGATACTACACGTCTTCCTTGAAATGACGAAATGTTAAAGTTAAAGAGTTTCAAGAAAGATGATTATACAAGTTTTCAAGATAAAGAAAGGCATGAGCATGGTGGTCCGAAGGTCACAAGATCACAAGAAAGCAAAAGATTACAAGATGATGAAAAGAGATGATATTTGGCTGATGATCTCAAAGAAGCTCAAGATCACATGCAAGTCCAGCTAAAGGAACAAGCTCAAGAACAAGCTCACTACATATTAAAACAAGATAAAGACAAAGTTCAAGACTACGAGCAAGATCGAAGACATCTTTAGAATGTTAAGCTTAAGTTTTTTTAATTTGGAGTGACCTACCTTAGGTGGAGATTATTAGGAAATGAGAAAAGACTTAGTCACTATCAAAAATAGTATATTGTAGCTCGTATTCAATCGTTCGGTTACGTGTAAGCTAACCGAGCTAAGTCCATGGATTATCCATGGTCTTGCCACCCACTTTAGGAAGTATATAAGCCCTCTACATGCCATGGAGAGGGTGTTGGTCATTTGTAAGAATTCCTATTTTATGTTATTCACTTTCTCTCTCTACAAGTGTCATCCACTCTCTTTCTCTCTCTAGATTCTTATAGAAATACTTGATTTATGATATCATCAGACGGAAAGGAGCATGTGTTCCAAATTCAAATTTTGAAATTTGAATGTTAAGAATGAGTGAGTTTCCAAAGTGTATAGGAGAATCTTGGTAAGTGTATGTTTTGAATTTTATTAGTTAGGGTGTCTATGGTATTGCAAGTTGTGATGCTAATGTTGGTATAAAGAGAAAATCTATATCGATTTATTCCATGCTCCTTACTTCCACATTAGTATGTCTGTTTTATATGTTCTGCGTATTCTAATTATAAAATGATCAATGTCTTAGGTGGTTTGTTTTTTGGCGCTGGAATTTAAATGGTGGCAGCTTCGGGTGTAGAAGTATATTGGTATGTAAAGGACGTGAGAACCTGGGATGGATTTGGTTTTCTTGTTGGATTAGTATGCCGCAACATGTACATAAACATTTTTTTCTTGCACGTTATTTGTGGCAAATAATAGGTTATCCTTTAATTGTATCTAATGCTATATGAAACCAGGCATGAAAGCAATTTTACGTTCACGTGGGTCCACAAAAGTAAGTGACCCTGCGTATTTGTATATCATTCGATCATGTGGCATCCCAATTCGATTATGTTCTTGAGTCGTAATTTATGTAAGTGCAATATATTCATAAGGTGTGCCGTTAAAGGTTAAAGGTTTTTTCAAAAAAATGTTTCTATGGATTTATATGAAAGAAGGCGGTGGACCATAAAGTGTAGGGTGCTTTATTTGATGGTTAACTAGATGTTACTCTAAACACATATAAGTTGCTCAGGACTTCTGGCGTCATCGGTAATGTTTCATGTACAAATGTCATTTGCATACATTTTAAATTATGGCGTCTTGTGTACTGTTTTGATATACGAATATCATTTATGTTCCTTTGGCCAGATTTTATTAGTACTATTTAGAATTGTTTCCGAGAGATAAAAAAATTTGCCACAAATATTATTTGTTCGGTCTATGTAATGTTTGTTGTTATGTTTGTAATGATTATAAATTGATTTATTTTTTAGGGGTAAAAAATTGCGGCCTAAAATATGATCCGCCGCAACGCGCAGTCGCTGTAACGCACGTTTTGTACATCAATCAAGGACCACAAACCCTCCACCTTCAAACAGAAAAAAGAGATTCTACATTTAATTACTTAATTTTCTTATCATATATGATAATTTTTTAAATAAAATACACGTTTGTCCCTCAAAACTAAATGATATGTCATTCGCGAGGAGAGTTATTTTGCATACCAAAAATTCTTTTGATACCAGGAGACTCATCCCCACCTTTCATCTAAAAAGAAATCAATGACTCAGATTAAAAGCATTTTAATATTTCACATATTTTTTATAATTTGAATACTCATGAGCCGTTAATCGTCAGACAAAACAAATTATACAGTCACGACCAGTATTTAATTATCTTTATGGTTAACTTCAAGGGGGAAGTAGTGTATACTACTTTACTTAGTATGATTTGTGTGAACTATTCTGCATACGTGAGAAGAATTGTTGCTGGTTTCTCGCTTGTTCCCCCGAACGGATATTCACCAATACATAATGACAAGTAGAAGTAGTATTTGATGTGGTTTTACTTCTTCTTCTATAAAATTTCGCTGTGCATGACAATGACATATAGAAGATTGTTCAAGCTACATCAAAGTTTCATAATCTAGTCAAGATACTGATGTTGGTTTGGGGGGAAGCTGATTCAAAACTTCGTCAAAAAGGAGTCTATAAAGAAAGCTTTTCAAGACATGCTGCATGAATTGGGGGAAGTTAATACAACTCATTCATACTACAATGGTTCCAGATCAAGTAAAGACACATAAGATCCAAGATGGAGTACAAGTTTAAGACTAGAAGGACACAAAAGACATCGTCAGCATTGGAAGCACTTTGGATGACTTTATTAATGTTGTATTTATACTTGTTAGGAACATTGTAAGTAATTTCATATGTTCACATATTGTGGGAAGATTGTTAGCCTTAAAATATGTCGACTTATACGGAATTACAATAGTTTACATAAGGCGTGACACGTAGGGACTAATAATGACTAGTTAGGATTGTTAGGTATCCTTGGGCCTATATATACTCTTCCTATACTTCTATAGGAGGGTGAGAATAATCATTTGTATCTCATAGTGTGTGTGTGTGTGTGTGTGTGTGTTTCCTCCTCATTCTCTCTAGAAACACACACACTATTGGGAATTATATTTGAGTTGATAAGATAAAACATGAATTAAATAAGATGAAAACAAGAAGGACCAAAGTTGTCATTGCAAAATTCTACAAGACGTAGGAGATAATGAAGATTTGGTCAACATAAAGATAAAGATTAAAAGATTTAGTTTCCTTATTGTATTTATTATCTTCCTTTGTAAGTCATGATCTCTCCCTATATAAAGAGATCATAGGCATATTATTGTATCCATCCAGAAAAGTGTGTGTGTACACAAGAAGATGTAGACGTCTAGTATAGAGTTAGTGTAGCCTTAAGGTAATCAAGGTTTTCCTTGATCCCTGTTACAGTTCATTGATGTAACCGTATTATTCTGATCAAATAATATTGGGTCTGTGGTGAATGTTTGGTAAAACCTTGTTGAATATCTTTGTTCTTATTCCGCTTTGTTTTTATAACTTATGAACATTGATATTATCCTAGATAAAGGTCAAAACAACCTGAGCTTAAATGATCTAACAATCTTTTAGGTTTCCACAATTGGTATCAAAGCCTCGTGGCTCTCGATCTAGGATCTACAAGGTTTTGAAGAAACCCTAAAACCCTAATTTTTCAAGAAATCGATTTGTGGTTAAAGTTTTATGGGGTTTTGAAGTTTAATTGATATAACAGTTTTTAAATCTCCTCTTCTTACTGTTTTAGGTATGCAATACGAATAGTTAAGCATTGTTACTATCTTAAAGGGTTTTGTGCATATAAAGATTTTGCAATTAGGGTTTCACTTGAAAGTTCTTGGAAGGTTTTATTGATCTTCAACGACTAGTCTTTGTAAGTCATCTAGGGGTGCATGGATTTATTATTCTAGTCATGTTGGATTGCTAAAACCTTGTACTGTGAAGACGACTACCATGGAATCAAGACAAGATCCTTATGTTCGTATTGAATACTGGTGTAACAGATCACGTACTTGTACTATACAGATGGAGGATAGAATACCATCTTTCAAAGAGAAGTTTGTTGTATTTCTAATTAAGATTTGTTTCGTTGCTTGTCATAAAGTGATTCTTCATTGATATAGCTGCTGTTTATAAGTTGGTTACAGTCGTGTGATAGGGTTGGAAGAAAACTCTAATTGAGGTGCTGCTCGTGTGTATGATGTTTGTTCGTTATGCTTGAGGGTTTGTGAGAGGAGAAACCCTAATCTTATACACATGGGTTCTGATTGGTTGTGATCGTGGGCCCTATGTTAACATTGCTTGGAATTATATGCTGCTAGAGTTGTAGGGAGTTTATGTCACACAAGTATGTTGCTGCCATCACGTGTATACTGTTTGGGCTTCAGGGATTAATACTGCTTGCACGTATATATGTTTTCATATTGGTGTTGTACAAGGTATGGTTAAAACTGTTCATTTATATTGGTGATGTCTAAGCAGTTAATATAGCATGTGTTCAAAGAAGAATTGTTTTTGGGCTTTATTACTATTGGGCTTCGAAGTAAATTTCTGCTGCTTGGGCGTATTTGTTAATACTGCTTGGAGATACTTTGTGCCGCCTTCTATATCTTATGCTGCTATTGATATCCGAGAAAAGGTTTCGACTGTTAGCTTCGTTCGAGAAAAGGTGATCTCGAACAGATGGGTGACACACACAGAAGAGTTTGGTGTTTTGATTTGTTACACACACAGGTTCAAGAGTGTTTTGATTTTGGTTTAAATGTTTAAAGGCTAATATTTTTGGATTTATTGCAAAAATTGGTTACGGAGTTTATTTGGTATCTCTTATTTGAGATTGAAGTAAGTTTTACGAAGGAGTTTACTTATTTTATCTTGAAATCGGGGTTGGGTGGTTGCATGATTTCAATGATAACTTGCTTGAACATTTACGGTTTATGATTGGGACTTGGTTTATCTAGTTTCTAGCGGTCAAGGGGTGGTTGGTTGAGGACCTGGTAAACTATCACTTAAAGGAGTTACGTTGTAGTGCTCAGTGTCACACGAAGATGTCGATGTGGATAAATTCAAGAGGTGATGTGTTTTTAGAGATTTGATCAACACAAATTCTCTACACCGTTCTTCAATCTACAATAGTGCAAGCTTAAGTAATGAATTTGGGAGATTTTACTTCAGTATCAAGTTCGGTATATCAAGTGTACTTCATCAGTAATCATTGCATAGAGCCTACAGAATTGAAGATTCAAGAAATGGTTAACATATGGGTTTCAGGGGAAGCTTATTGTTAAAATGTTTAACCATTTACAAACTATATTGAGGTGAAGGTTTTTACTACTACTAGCCTTTGTTACTACTGCTAGTGTAAGTTTCTACTGCTCAAGTTCATTTTTCTTATGGTGCGTAATGGTGGGTAATTTGAGTTGTTGAAGGCTGGATTAGAAGTGTGATAGTGGTTCGTAGTTGTGAAGATCAAAGTTGCATACTTTAGTCTCCTATTTGATGATGACAAAAAGGGGAAGAAGATTTGATGATTTGCAACTTATAGATCCTTGGTGGAATTGCATAGCTTAAGGGAAAGTTTTCATTCGTATATTAACTTCAGGGGAAGTTCGTTCTTATTTGGTTTTGTCATTTTCAACTAGGGGAAGATTGTTGGGAATTATATTTGAGTCGATAAGACAAAACATGAATGAAACAAGAAGGACTTAAAAGACAAAGGAGGAATTCTTCAAATGATGATAAGATTTCAGAAGATCTCCTTAAAGAAGGAAACAAGAACAACATTGATGACTTGCTTAAAAGGATAAATACAAGTTATTACTGCTATTAATTGTTGATAGGAAAGAATTAATTAATGCTATTTAATAGTTTCCTTATTGTATTTATTATCTTCCTTTGTAAGTCATGATCTCTCCCTATATAAAGAGATCATAGACATATAGTTTTAGATATCTAGAAAAGTGTGTATACACAAAGTGTTAGAGATGTAGACGTCTAGTATAAAGTTGGTGTAGCCTCAAGGTAATCAAGGTTTTCCTTGATCCCTGTTATAGTTCATTGATGTAACCGTATTATTCTGATCAAATAATATTGGGGCTATGGTGAATGTTTGGTAAAACCTTGTTGAATATCTTTGTTCTTATTCCGCTTTGTTTTTATAACTTATGAACATTGATATTATCCTAGATTAAAGGTCTAAACAACCCAGAGCTACAACGATTTATTGGTTTTCACAATTGGTATCAGAGCCCTGGGGCTCTTGATTTAGGATCAACAAGGGTTATAATTCTGTTCGGTGTTGTTCTGCTCATCACAACGCAACTCTTAGGATTTCGTTAAAAGTTGTTTAATGATCATGAAGCACCAAATGATTTTCATAATTGAAAACCCTAAACGATCTTCACAATTAGGGTTTTATAATTGAAGTTGACGACATGGATCTGGTATGTGGTGTCAAAAGCAATTATTTGATACTGGTGAAGGGTTTTTATGCAATCAAGTAGTTTTAAAACGTGGGATTTATATTGTTAATATTGTTCGTGCACATGATTGTTACTACTATTTGTGACCAAGATACTACTGCTTGGGTTCACATGCATGATAAAGCAGCAAAGGATAAGTTTTTCTATTTTTCAAGATCTTTTATGTTTGGTGACATTAGGGTTTTATTTAAACCCTAATTAGGTAAAGCAAAAAATACAAGGGATTTTAAATGTGTTCGTTGTTGTTCCACTCACCACAACATAACCCTTGGATCTTTGACAAAAACCCTAAAATGATCTCCACGTTGGCTACAATGATTTCCACTTTGTGTTGTCCAAACCCTAATAGGATTTGTTAATACTGTTTATGTATGTTTGACGCTTTGGGTAAATTGATTGCCTGATGTGTGTCTGATCACAAGGGTTTTATAATGAAGACGACTGCCATGGAAGTCCATGTGTGACCTGATATTGTATTTAATCCATCTGCTTCATTGTTGCTGTTGGATATAACGTTGATGATTGATGTTCATGGGTTTAATGAGGAACAACCATAATAAAGGTGGAGTCAAAGAGATCTTTTATAAAGAAAGAAAAGATTCGGTTATAATGAGAAGATTGGAGAGAGATAGTAGAATGTCGTGTGTATACATGGAAGTCGTAATATCAAGTCGTAAATGGTAGTACATAGTCTGCAATAGATTGGGGATTTAGTTAGTACAAAGTTAGGAACATGTTAAAGTTTATATAACTGTTGGTTCACAGTGTTAATTGGTGCAAAAGGACTAACAAAGTGAGTTAGTACTGATCGTGTACTATTGGGCACAAGGATGTGAATTTTATAACTGTTCTCAACTGTTTAAAGACGTGGAGTCAAGTACTGCTGTCATATGTTTTATACTGCTTGTGGCTCAAAGAGAACAAGACGTGAAGGTATTTATTTTTTGGATCTCGAATTAAAAAGGATGCTTCGTTTAAGGGGAAGCTAACAGAATGTTTATGGATTTTGTATTTAAATGTTTAAAAGATTATTTTTTGGATTGTTTGAATTAATTGGTTACGGACTTTATTTGGTATCACTTATTTGAGATTGAAATAGGTTTCACGAAGGAGTCTACTTATTTTATCTTGAAATCGGGGTTGGGTGGTTGCATGATTCATATACTTGCTTTGAACGAATACGGTTTATGATTGCGGATTGGTGTATCTGTTCCTGCGGTCAAGGGGTTGTTGGTGAGGGACCTGGTTAACTATTCACTTAAAGGAGTTACGTTTGTAGTGCTTAGTGTCACACGAAGATGTCGATGTGGATAAATTCAAGAGGTGATGTGTTTTTAGAGATTTGATCAGCACAAATTCTCTACACGTTCTTTCAATCTGACTAATGTGCAAGTTAAGTAACAAATTTGGCAGATTTTACTTCGTGGGTATCATGTTTGGTATACTTATGTTGTACTTCATTTAGGTAATCATACATAGAAGCCTACAGAATTTGAAGATTCAAGGAAAATGGTTAACATTTGTGTTTCAGGGGAAGCTTATGTTAATATGTTTAACCATTTTACAGATCTTTGAGGTGTAGGTTTTCTACTTCTGCTAAGCCTTTGTTAATTTTTACTACTGCTAGTGTAAGTTTCTACTGCTCAAGTTCATTTTTCTTAAGGTGCGTAATGGAGGGCAATTTGGGTCATTGGAATACTTAGATTAGAAGTGTAATATTGGTTCGTAGTTGTGAAGATCAAAGTTGCATACTTTAGTCTCCTATTTGATATTGACAAAAAGGGGAAGAAGATTTACAAAGAAGATGTGCAACTTACAGATCCTTGGTGGAATTGCATGGATTAAGGGGAAGTATGTTTTATTCATATATTAACTTCAGGGGAAGTTTGTGCTTATTTGGTTTTGTCATTATCAACGAGGGTAGATTGTTGGAATTTTATATTTGAGTTGATAAAGACAAAACAGATGAAAAAGAAGGACTTAAAGGAAAGGGCCTAAATCGACAATAAAGAGTTCTTCATGCTGGTGGAGTAATATTCTACAAAGATGGAAGTTATAGAAGATTCTAAAAGATATGATCAAGAAGAATAAGATAAAGATTAAAAGATTTAGTTTTCCTTGATTGTATTATATCTTCCTTTATTAGTAATTAATCTCTCCCTGTTTAAGAGATTATAGGCATTTGTTTTAGGCTCTAGAAAGTGTGTGTGTGCTACACAAAGAAGATGTAAACGTCTTAGTTATAGAGTTGGTGTAGCCTCAAGCGTAGTCAAGGTTTTCCTTGTCTGTACAGTTCTAGATGTAACCGTATTATCTTGATCAATATGTTGGCTATGGTGAATTTTTTTTAAAACCTTGTTGAATATTTTGTTCTTATTCCGCTACTTTGTTTTTATTAACTTTATGACATTGATATTATCCTAGATTAAGGTCTAAAACAAACATAGCGTACAATGATTTATTGGTTTTCACAATAGCTATGTGTTACTATATGTTTTGCTAGTGTTTAGAAGTCCAAAAAATATACGAAAGGTAGCGCATTAACACCGTTTACTATTCACATCTGTTACACTTATTCATCCGCTTTGTCGAAAATGTTTCAAGTTTTATTTGGCCTATAAACTTGGTCGTTTTAATCCAATTTTAATGTGCCTGAGTATATGAAAAACTATCTATTCAATGAGCTCTCCAAAAAAACTACTTTTACGCCTAATGAAAACATTTTTAGGTCGACCAAAACCTCAACAAATTTGGGACAGCAAGCACTTTTTTGCCAAAACTGCAACCAAAACTCCACCCCAAACTTACAATAGAGCTTATCTAGCTTAATCTTAGTTACAACTAATCCACAAACAAAACACACCTAAATCTAAACTAATCCCTTAATTCTATTGTTGCAACACTCATCAACTCTCATCTCACTAGACATAATAATTAACTAAGTAAATAAAGTAGTATCATATTTATGAAATCTTGTCTTTTAAATCTTTTCAAAAATTAAACACAACATATTAGATGTATGGGAATCTTGAACACTATAAGAAGACTAAAGAAAAACCAAAAAGAAAGATTCAAGATACTTACAAGAATGAAGAACAAGAAGTAATTAACACATAGATTATACCCAAACAATAGATCTGAAACCCTAATAATAACCAAACCTTATTTGTGGATCTTGAAAAACTTGGAATCCAAAAGAAAACCTTCTTGGAATAACCTTGGATCTTGATAAAATAAAGTATAGAATGTGTGAATCTTGGTAGAAATTAAAAGTATGATTTAGGTATCGTGTTTATGTGTGCATGGGGCAAGGAGAGAAGAAGGTTGAGAAAACAAATTGTTTTGGTTGGGCAAGAATGTATGAAATGACCTAAGTCTTGCAAAGTGAGGTTTATATAGTGCTTAATTCCGTTTTTTTGTTGTGAACTAGGGTTTAGGGATATTTTGGAAAACTAGGTATGGTCTTAATAATAATTATATTTTTTTTTTCTTAGGTAACTAGCAAAAGAGTGAACAAGAGACCTCATAGTCCTTGTGGTATCGTCCGATGTAGGCAGGAGGGGGGGCGGGGGGAAGTTCAGCAAATAGCAACTGCCATGGTTCCATGTTTAATTTAAATTCCATAGTGATAGAGTGGTCCAAGGGTTATACATGTGAAGTGTAGAGCTTTAGCTTGTATGTTGGGATAAAACAAGCATGTCACTATCCCTTCTTAATGCATGCATGTGATGGTGTTTTGTTTTGAAAATTCAAAAGATGCTTATGATTTATTTAAGTGTGTGTATGCATGTATTTTGAGTATAGGGGGAGGGATGAACGTAATTTTTGGCTTAACAACATGAGATGGACGATAACTAAAGTTTACACGAAAAGATTTCGAGTTTCCGGGGTTTCGTTAGGTCAAAAACGCAAAAAACGCATTCTTTGTGGACAATAAAGCGCTTAAAAATACTAATTTCGAGAGTGATCGTAAACTACGAAACACTTAGAAAAGATAAAATAACTCATATATATCTAAACTAATGAATATCCGATGCCGGAACGCGTCCGATGACATTTTTCAGATTTACGCGGGTTATACTCTCCTGGGTACGCCTAGATTCAATGCTAACGTATAAAAGTAACAAATAATTGTCGGAAAAGGTTTAAATATTAATCTGGAAATTCTCGGGTGTGACAGTTGCTGAAGTACCTAAGTGAAGAAGTTAAAGTTGAAAGAAGAAATTATTGTGCCAAGCCTTAATTATCATTCTTTAAAGAATATACATAATATTTATAATATATATAATATATATATATATATTCTATAATATATATATTATATTTATATATAATATTTTATATTATATATATATATATATTGTATATATATTATGATATAACAGTTCAAAGTAATAAAAGGTTAAGTTTTAGGGACCTGAAGATTTGTATATGCCTATTATCCCTCATCAGTATCAAGTTCCGCTCCCTCTATCGGTCTATGTTTATGTGTCAAGTTACAAGCATATGGTAGGTGTTCTCGATTATGTTCTGTGCAAAATGAGTGTCTTCACAGAAATATAAACCCTCTCTGAGTGGTTGACTGTGATTCATATAAATACAAACACATTTCCCCTGAGGTTCTAGGTATGTGTCTATGCTGAAAAGTTAATCAATATGCAAAATCTGTTAAAAATCCTAAATTTCTCCACGTCACGATTAAATGATCTTAATTTCTCGCTTTGATTTGCTTGAGGCAAGCAATCGAATAAGTGTGGAGGGATTTTATCACGCCTAAATCTTAATGTTATTGTGGCGTATTTATACATAGTTTATTATTTCTCGTGACCTTTTCGATAACTTCAATAGCATGAAATACTTGCCAGGTTCACTATGAAGACATCTTGAGCTCAAATAAAAACAAAGATCATACGTAATTATACACTTCAGGAAATCCCAAGATACAAGGGAAAAAACAAACTAAAATAACAAAGATAAAAGTCTATTCTCAAGCTGAAAGTGCAAATGTGCGCCGTACTTACCCCATGTGCGCCGCACTTCTCCTCAAAGTCAAAGGAATTAAAGGTCTGGTTAAAATAGTGCATTAACTCCCCAAGTACGACGCAAAAAGTATTTTGTGCTCCGCACTTTCCATCTGGCTACGAAAATTAAATGAAGTTAATAAATACTATCGCATTAACACACCATGTGCGTCGCAAAATTATTTTGTGCGCCGCACTTCTACCCGAAAATCAGCCTATAAATAGAGCCAAAATTCTCACACATTTCATCAACTCATTCTTACACACTTCTCTCATCTCACACACAATCCCTTTTCCCTTATGATGTTCTAAACCTTCCCAACCTTTTCCTAAGCCATAAACACCATACCTTTTGAAGATTCAAGATCAAACAACCAAGAACGAAGAAGAATATCTTAAGTTTATAAATAATATCGTTTCTTGTTGAATAAGTATGTGTTATGAACTATATAGCCATGAGAGGCTAATTCTCTCATGACTATCGTGTGAAAGTTATGATAATGAATAAGTGTTTGGTATGATCATGATATCATTAATCTCAAGCTTATGTTGCTACCTTATTATATCTTATCTTGTTAGTTTTGCTTATCAACTTAGATTATATAATCGTATCGGTATAGGTCGAAATACCCGTTATGATATATATGTTTAAAGATTTGTTCTATGGTCTTATCGTCTGTGTTGAGAATCCACTTTAGTTAAATTGTTAAACAAAATAAGCTTTGATTATAATGGAGTACTAGGATCATTTGAGGACACATTGTGGTCTAGCCAACCTAAATATATGTTCTTAAGTTAATTATGTTAGATTCTGTTGAAAACGTTTTCTGACGAGAAATCCTTTTTATAAGTTAAAAGTTCCATCTTCGAGGTCTTAATCATTACCACTACTTATAAATTATTCTCAACTATCCGAGGTAGTCATCCTTATTATCACTAGGTAAAACAAAAGTTATTTTTAAAGTTGTTAAAGTCTATTTTTCTTCTGATTATTTGAACACTACTCAAATCTCTGTGGACGACTTGGTCTTACCTAAAAAGGATTATACTATATACGTGGTTTATACTTTTACCCGTGGTTTTTATTATAGTAAAATTGGTATTTTCAGTCATTATAAATTGAAAGCTTTGAAACACTATTCAATAGTGTTAGTATTATACGCAGAAGATCCCCATACGGGTCAGCTTTGGTGGCTTGGTTTCCCGGCTGGTCCAAAGATATATCTGGGTAGGCGCCTAGGCACTTAGGGGGGACGCCCCCCCTTAGACATGAGCTCTGATTTTTTTCCTTTGTGGGGTTATATTCGATTTTGGGGGAAAAATTTGAATTTCAAAGTTATGTTTTTAAATAAAACATTATTTTTATTTAACAAAACTTTTTTATGTAATTATGTAAAAATATAGTTTTTAAGAAATGTGATGGATTAAGAAGAAAACTTATTTTCTTGATCACTAATTAAACTTAATGATTTGTTTATCCACACCTTAAGTGATTTATGTCAAAATGGAAGTTTACGATTAATAACATGTAAACTTTTATTTTTATCGTGAATGTTTTTACATTTTGTCATCTTCAAAACGTAGAGGAGTCGGAAAATATAAATAACTTTTTAAGCATTATTTGTATTAACAATCTCTCTCCTTTTGATGATGACAAAATATAAACTCATTTTGAATAAAAATATTTTTTTTAAGTTATTAATGAGTTTTAATCCATTTCTCCCCTTTTTGTCGAATCCAAAAAGGTTAATCGTCGAGATGTAGAGAGAAAGAATTCGACGATGCCAAGACTCCCCCTTGATGGTTAATCCCCCTCGTTTGGGGCACCAAGGGATCGATCTTACAATATTTTGATACAAAACCAAGTTAGAAATACAAGTGCAAGATAACATTTCTAACAAATAGCAGTGATTACGACAGTGATATATATATATATATATATGGCTATGTAGAGAAAGAAAAGAAATTGCCATATAAGCCATAATGCATACACATTCCTCATAATAATAAGATACCATTCATTCATCATAAATAAAATTCATACTCGCATAACAAAACTACTTCATACGAAAAGTAAACTTATGCGTGATAATATGAATTTCTTCCAATACATAGATATATTAAGATTAAACTCTACTACCTAATAGTCTTAAAACTTTTTCCAATAATTCCTAGATGATTCTTGTTTCATAGATAGTTGGCTTTGAGCAAAAGGTTTTGGATAATATTATTAAGAAGCATTGAAGATGTTTTAAGGATGAGGTGGAGATGGTGAGGCAATGGCGAAGGTAAGAAGATACTCAAGGTAAGCAAACATTAAATTCATCGCATCCCTAAGAGTAAAAAAGAGGTTTCGGTTATGAAAACAAAAAGACAAGTTGATCATGCTTAGTCATGTAGTCTAAGTAAATAGGGTGACCTATGAGAGGTGGTTGAGGAGGTAGTTGTGGTGAAGGTGGTGAAGGAGTATCAAGAATGTGATCAAAAGGAGTGATTGGTGACAAGGATAGAGCGATATCTAAGGAATGATGACTTTGAAGTAGAATTGGGTTTGAGCGTCTTGGAGGTGCATCTATGATATCATTAAGAAAAGGATTTGATGGTTGAGGAGAGGGTAAATCATTAGAGGAAGGAGGTGAAGATTGAGGTTTTGACTTAAATAAAGAAGATGTAGTGCCAAAGGTAGATGATGTATCTTTGGTTGATAGAGTTTTTGATGGTGCATTTGGTGGAGATGGAGAGGAGGATTTTGTTATGAGAGAAGGTATGGCAGTGTCATCTTCATCACTAGATATGTTCACAAAGAGTTGTCTAGGTGGAATGATTGTTAGTTTAAATTTCTTGGAAGGGTTAGAGGAGGAAGCTTGGGTTGAATCCATGGAAGTGGAAGAAAAGTGAAGACGATGATAGTGAAGATGATGAAGATGGTAAGGGTGAAGACTATTTAGGATGTAGTAGATTAAATAAGTAAGGCATGGGATGATAAATATTTGATTCTAAAAAGTATTTAACAAAAAGCAGGAGTGTAGCTGGGGCTATAGAGGAGATAATCAACTTCACAGATTCCGAGGGACAACAGGGAGAAATCTTATGACTCCTAGGGGCGGTCCCTTAAATAGGGTGGCGGTCCCAGATATATATGGGGGCCGACTTGTATTTGAAGGGGCCGTTCTCTGGGAGGATGAAAATTTTTCCTAGTTTTTCAGAATTTTAAACCTGTGCAGAATCATACTCATTCAAGAAAATTCTTTTGCAGTCAAATCTATTTCCTCAAGAATCATCTAATACTTCCTAGATTTTCAAATCTAAAAGACTAGCTATACTACTTGGGAAGAAATTATAGGCTATGCTAGTAAACTGATGCAGTTGTCGTAAGGGACTTATACAAGAAGTTTTACAACTCCCTAGGCAGAGTACCTAACCGTTGTAGTAGTAGTATAGGCAAGACTCGGGGGTTGTTATCATTCTCTAGGGGAATAGGTTGGGAAGGCTTGATCATGGTCTAACAGAATTCTAGGGGTTGAGAGAAGATTATTTTTATGTTTTTATATTTTATAGAAAGCAGATAAATCATATGTTTGAGAGGTTTGGTTGGTTTTAGCTATTAAACTAAATAATAAACTACGCTAATGATGATAACAATATAATAAAAAGATTGTATTCATTTAATCATGTATTACTACCTATATTCCTTCTCCTAGTGTTGTTGCTTTGTCACACTTGTGATGATCTATGTAATTATTTCCTAAGTCATGAACAGATTACACGAACCCACTATATTCCGTTGAGGCAAAACACAAAGTAAGGTAGTATGAAGACTATTACCCGACCCCTAAGAGTATATTAAATGCATTTGAAATATATTAAAAGTGGATCAACCATATAAGGGGGATCATTAGGGTTTTAAAACTTCTGTAATTAAGAAGGTATTAATCATGCTAGAGTGTGTAGGGTTTGATTAGGATCATATTGGGTAAATGGTTAGGGTTAAATCGCGTTAATTTATGATTTAGGGTTTGACATATTTTAAGGCTGTGTTCAACTGATGATATCTTAATGATAAAAACATTTTTCCTTATGCATCTTATGTCCATTGACAAGTTAAGAGAGTATAGTTTTCAAAAAGTCCGGCCACGGTTGAATTCGAGGTCGGGAAGTTTGTCTAATGATTTTCGTAAGAAAAGTTATCAAAGCAGTAAATTCGGGTTAGATTTGGGTCTGATTTCGGGGAGTAAAACCCCTACTGAAAATTCAAATTAGGTTAGCCAAAAATCAAAGATCATATTTTAGGTGTCTATTAACTCCAGTTCGAAGGGCTAGCGATAAAACATTTTCTAAGTATTTTTAAGGATGTCAAACTTTTTGGTGTGCGTTCAGGTCCGAATCTGAGTACTTTGTAAAGATGAATTTTTATAAAATAGTTTCACTTAATATTATTTTTTCTAAAAAATCACAGTAGCTCACAACTCATTGGGGAGCTAGGGGATGTAAGGAGAATCATCAATTAGGTGTTTTGGTATTTTATTTGTGGTCATAAAGTGACTACAAAATTCAGCCAGAAACTGTGAAAGTGGAAGTTAATGGTTAAGGTTATAAAGGGTATGATAATGATGTGGGAGATGTAATTAAAGGATAATAAACTTAGTGTAAGGATTAGAAGTCCATCATATGGTTGTTACATTTGCTTGGGCATTTAGCCTAACCGAGTGTAACTTGTGTTTTTGTTATGTTAGATTTTGTGCAAGATTCTGTCAAGTAGCTGAGCAATCAGGTGAGTTTCATAGTCCTATTTTACTATGTTTTCTTGGGATGGAAATGATGCAAAATGTGTTTTGAAACGTTTAATTGCTGTGAATATGTGGTTTAATTGACGCATGGACTTTTATGTAGCTATTATATGTTATGTGCTAAATGTTATGCGTTGTTGGAGCGGGGGTAACGTTCCTACCCATTATTGGTTTCGCCCACTTTGTGGGTAGGTTGTTTTCGCCTACTTCGTGTGGGTATGATATTGTGTGGATACGGTACCAAGAGTCTTTGGATCGGGGATAACATTCCTATCCATGACTATATGACGAACTTTATGGTTTAGAGCAGGAGACACGTTTCGTCCCAATGGTGATTGTTTAGACAAATGCATGTTAGCATGTATAATAGTCAGCTTAATTGTCCTGCCATGTTTTGTTTTTATTAATCACTGTAATTGATTTAAATCTTGAATTGGTGTCGTAAACTGTTAGCCTCAATTTATTGAGTCGAACAAGGAAGTTCGGTCACTCTACGATGGAGCTTCGGTCTTTAATTAGTTAATGTTGTAATAGTATAATATCGGGAATCGGGCTCGATAGTGAATCTAATATTGTATATGTTTCGGGTTTAATCCCAAGCAAAACCCGAGCCCGGGTCCTAGTTAAATATCCCGCGCGTCATTTAACGCGACGAGGTATATAAGCTTTTTCTTACCATAGAAAAAGCTAGTTGTTCATTTATAAATCTTTCTCTTTTCTTTTCTCTCTCCTCTTTTCTCTCTCTAAACAACTCACACTCTTTCTCATTTCTAGTTCCGATTTCGAGTTTGATTATATGAAGTGAAGTGTTACGTGATCCAACAATTGGCATCAGAGCTACGTATGGATTAGTGGTTGATTCGTGCGGTAAAACAAGCTCAAATTCGTGGCTTATATTGTGACAAAAAAACCCACGGCACAAAAAAATTTTTGGGCTTATTTGTTGGTTAATCTTGTTCTTCACTTGTTCTACACATCAAAAGGTAAGTGTGCTTCAAATTTCGTGTGTTAAACAAGCTCCTAGCTCGAAATATAAGCTTTTAAAGCTTAGTGTTCTTCGTGGTGGGTTGCTCAATATTGGACGATTTACAAAGAAATACGAGTTAAGGTGTGTTTAAACTTGATATACACACTTAATATTGTATGTTCTAGCCTTTGTTCGTGGTTAATAAGCTCATTTAGTGAAAATTTGCAAAAATCGTACTTGGCATTCTTCGTGGCGGTTTGACAGGAAAGAGACAAGATCCACGTTTTAAGGAAGTTGTCAGGCGGCGGTTTGACTTGGTCAATGGCGAGTTGAGTATAATAATAATATTTATCAGCCGGCGGTTTACCATTCTTGTGGCGAGTTGCCTTTTAGGTGGCGAGTTGAGCAGGTACACGGCGACTTGATTATAATATTGTCCAAATTCAAACGTTACTCTGCCTAAAATAAAAACCCACGGCGAGTTGTTTAAAATATTCTAGGCGGCGAGTTAAGGAAACTAGGCAGCGAGTTGCCATAACTAGCAGCGGTTTGATTATAAAATCAGGCGGTGAGTTACTCGGCGGTTTGGCAAATTATTTAGGCGGCGGTTTGAGTCAAAGGTCACAGCGGTTTGCTCAATTAAGCGGCGGTTTGCTTTATATTTATTGCCAGCGGTTTGGTTAAGTGAAGGCGGCGAGTTGTGTAACTTCAGCAGCGGTTTGATTAAAAAAAAGTATCCAGACGACACCCTTTTTAGCGACACTTTTTTACGGAAAAAGTTGAGTCATATGTAATTTTTTATATAGCCTTTTTAACTTATTTTTACATCAAATTCAAATTTTGGTAATAGCGTAAATTTTTTTCGGTCGACACCTTTTTTAGCGACACTTTTTTCGGGAAAAATTAAGTAAAAAAAATCTATAGCATTTTTAGCTTATTTTTACACCAAATTTAGATTTTGGTAATAGGGTAAAAATATTTTTTTTTCATAATCCAA
>BQNB010074740.1:0-31689 GCA_026074375.1 Tanacetum coccineum | reverse complement strand
TTTCATACATGTTTTGCAAAATCAATTATTAATAGACATTTGAGTGTTTTGCTCATCCAAGCTTATTTGATTATTTACTGCTTATTGCTTCAGCCTTTTTTTCTGTTCTTATTTTTCTTGCATTCTTTATAGCTTAAAGTATTTTCCTGCATTTTTCCAGAATTTTAAAAATTAGTTTAGTATTTTTAATCATTTTTCTTAATTAAAACCGTTTTTAATTCATAATAAATAAAATAAAAATCAAAAAAATATAATTTTTTTTTCTAAAACTTTCTTTTCTCATTTAGGAATTTTAAAAAATAAATTTACTTTTCTAGGGTTAGAATTCGAAGTTTTAGGTTTTTAAGTCGCGTATTAAATCCCCGTTAACGTTTTTTGTGTTTAATTCGTTTTAGCTTTAATTGTTGCTTGTTTTTATCTGTTATTTGCTTTATATTTGTAGAAATTAGAATCCAAAATCCAAAATCTTAATCTATTCAAAATCCCGATTACAAACGTGAACGAGAAGTTCAATTCACACCTCGCATGAACAAAAACGACCCGAGAAACGACTAGATGGGGTTACTTTCGAAGTCGATACTTCCAGAATTATATTTTATTTGTGAGTTGGTTTGTCGCTTGTTAAAAGTGATTTTCCGGTTCACCTATATAATATATATACTATTGACAATGATCAATTTTGGGTGCCGCTGCCGGGAAGGCTGTGTTACGAATTCCAAGTTATCGTTTGAAGATTGTTTTTTGAAGATCCTTCCTCAGAAGTTATTCTTGTTTTTGTGAATATTTTCATATTAAAAAGAAATACAAAAATATTATAAAGTAATCAAAAATCCAAAAAAAATATAAAAAACCAACAAAAAAAGTCGAGTTGTCAATTGTTAAATCGGCTCACCTTTAGGATTACAAACTATAAGAGAGGTATAAGGAGGGTTGATCCTACGAACTTTGACCCGAAAGGAGAAGGTTTTTGAAAACGCTTCGCGCTTTCCCGCTCCTCCGCTCCTTTGCAAGTTTTTCTAAAGAGCTACCATGGGCGATTTGACTTCCGGTTACCAAAAATATTGTGTTTGTTTTTAATAAATAATACCAAAAAAAAATTTCAAAAATATTCTTCTTTATCTCCCAATGGTTTAATTCTCATGAAATCATCCGACCAATTCATATGTTTCTTATGTGGAAGTCTGAGTGATAAATATGGATGTCTATGTTCTACTTGTAAGTTATGTAGGAACGACGCTCATTATGGTTACGATTGTCCATCACAGGTTCTGTTTGTTTACAATCAGGACCCATGTTTCAATCAAAACCTTGATAATTTTCCATAAACTTCACGAAGTTTTCCACAGCAATATCTTTGTTGTGAAGACTGCGGGGGTTCTTATGCTACTTTTAAATGTCAACCGATGAATCAAAATTTCTATGAGCCCAATTCTTGCTATAATTCTAATTCTTTCGGTTTTGACCAATTTCAACCCCCGCAGTATCCCATCATTCATCGACCACGTCAGGTAATGAGTACGGAAATGTTGCTTGCTAAAGAGAAATTAACAAAAGCTATATGAACCTGTTTGAAAAATAATAATCAACCTCCTGAAGAAAAGAGTATTGCAGTATTGCTAGCTGAGAAGAGTATTCTCATAGTTATGCAAACTTTGGAAGAAAAGCAGAATGATACAGAAAGTATGCAAGTATTGCTGCTTCAACTCTCTAAAGATTTACAAACTCTTGGTAATACTTCGAATCAAATACATCAGGAAGAGCAGGCAGCTAAAATTTGTACTCCATATTGGAAGTGTCCTATTTTCGATAATGATGATGACAAGGAGTATACTATTCAAGTGAGGGAATATTATAAGAATTCCCCTGTTGCAATCACACCCGACTTTCCGATTACGAACTCTCTCATAATGAAGGATGAGCATCTTAACATTATTCCGGAAATGAAATCGGACGAAGAAAACGAGTCTAGTGTTGGCTAACCCCAAGTGAGTCTGAGGATTTATCCGATATTGAAAGTGAGTGTGATGTGCCCGTTTATGATGATTTTACAATTTTTTTCTAATCCTTTCTTTGATTCTTACGGCGATTTTACCTTTAGTGATGACGAGTCATCTTCTGATGAGGACGTTCCGAAGGAGAATTTCAAAATTTATTCGAACCCTCTTTTTGATGAAGAATTCATTTCCACTAAGATAGATTCGCATCACTTTAATGCAGAGTCTGATCTTATAGAATCATTGCTTAATAAAGATACCGTGATAACATTCCCTAAGATTGATTTCCTTCTCGAGGAGTTCGCCGATGAGCTCGCTCTTATCAATCTAATTTCACCGGGAATTGCTGAAACCAACTTTGATCCGAAGGAAGATATTCGTCTTATTAAGAAGTTATTATATGATAATTCATCTCCTCGACCTCCAAAAGTACTTAATTCTGAAATTTTTGATGCCATAATCGAATCTTTCTCCTCATCTCCTATCCCCGTGAAGGATAGTGACTCTCTTATGGAGGAAATTGATATATTTCTTGTTGCGGATGACTCGATACCACCGGGTATTGATAGTGACGGCTATGACTCTGAAGAAGATAATCTTTTTCTTGAGTATGAACCCGATCCGGGCGAGTTGACTAGAGTTGTTGTAGGAGATATTTTTGGAGAACCTAGAGTTCATATGCCTAATGTTTTACCCACCCATCCTACCCTTTGTCAGGATCTGGACTTCACTCTTTCTACAGATTTCAACGGATCCGATCTTGTAGTTTCTTTTCCTTCCAAAAATAGAAACAGGACTTTCGATCCAGGAATATCTATTGAAGTCCAATCCAAGAGATTTCTATCACTGAATAAATTTTCTATCTCATTCATCAGTGATCCTTTTTCTCTAGTGCTTGAAACTTTGCTTCTATTTTCATCCGAAATTGAGGACAAAGTTTTCAATCCTGGAATTCTTGTTTCAAAAGAGGAGAAATCTCCTCATCTCTTATCTCATCAGGGCTTTAAAGCTTTCAAGGTCATTCATAATTTATTTAATGAAAGCCCGCTGATGATTTATGGAGGGGACATTCCTATTTGGAATGTACCGTATCTCCATTTCTGCCCTCCTTGACCAACTCAAGTATAAGGGGTCGAGTCAAGCTCACGACTCAGTTAACAAAAACAAAACGCTTCTCGAGAGGCAACCTATGTTTTTGTTTTCTGTATAATTTCTAATAAGTGTAACGTGTGGGGGCTCACCTTTTCCAATCTTGTTTTTTTGTCTGTGATGATTGGCAGGATTCCCCAGATTATAAAGACTCTCGTACTTGTGGTTTTGTCTAACGCTCACTCGATCTTCATCCCTTTGCATGCTTATTTTAGGAATCCTATATCTTTGATCTTATTGACTAACGTTTAATCTTTGGCATAATTAATAAACGGCTTTAGATTTACGTGAGATTCCCTTTTATATTAGGAATATACTTTGGAATTAGTATGAGGGGGCTGGAAACCCCCACACATTGAGGACAATGTATCGTTCTAGTATGAGGGGGGTATCTATCGATTTGATCTCACTTGCATTTGTCTATGTCTTTCACGTAACCCCGTTTCACAAATGTTGACTTTCCGCTAGTGAGAATAAGAATAATTTTTGACTTGACCGGGCATGTTGAGCTCTAGCCTACTCCCTTAACCTTTATAAATGTATAAGCTTTTGCTAGTCTTTTATACAAGAATCTTTAAAATGCGAATTCTAGCTCAAAAGGCTAAGATTTTGCAAGTTTCCATAAATGACTTTAAATATGCAAAGCTTTATTTTATTTGGCTAAGCATTCGCGGATCATTTTATTAAAGATTTTAAATTTGCGAAGAACGAGAAATGATAGAGTTAAAACAAGGTGGAATGCTAAGCATGGAATTATTTGAAAATCTTAAAAGCTCATTAGTGTAATTTGTGGCTTTTTCTCCCAGTAGCTTCTAAAATGACTAATAATACGTGCTCTTTTTGAAAGACAAGCTAGAGTTTTATCACTCTTAAAAGTCCGTAAAGATCAACATTTTTAGAGTAAAAAGCTTTATTGATGAATTTATAAATAAGAATTTTTGATCGAAAATATGTTTTAATTTTCTAAAAAGAAATTTTCCCTGTATACGGTTCAAATATAAATGTTGCAAAAATAAAAAATAAAAAATAAAAAAAAATAATGATGAAAAAAAATGAAAAAAAATAAAAGTGATGTGAAAAATATAGTAATGTTGCTAGTATATGTTGCTTAATAAATGAAGGAAAATTGTCTTTTTCTAAAATCTAAACATTCTTTTGACCTTAAACTTGTTAATACCTACAAAACTTTGAAACCGGACGTTTGTTAATTTTGATCAGTATTCTCTGTGGGGTGTCAAAAGCCTGGGCACTTGCCGATAAGGTCGGGAGGTTCCGAGAAGAAAGTCACTCTAAAGGAATTAACTTACCTACAAATGTCTTAATTTGGAGGAATTGCTTGCCTTTGAGTTATAAACATACTAAGTTTTACGGAAAATAATTTAGTAAAGGGTTCTAAAAAGTCGGAAGTCTCGACAAATTATTCTCTGGGGGATCAAAAAGCCGATCCTAGCCGCGATGTTGGGATGTGCAGAGAAGAAATGTTGCTACATGGGACAATCTCACCTTTGAATTACGTATAACTAAAAGTGGAACGAAACTTGGAAAGGTTATAACTATCTAAAAACGTGGGTTTGATGGTCAAAATCGAACTGAGCACACACCCCTTAATATATTATATCTGTAGGGAGTAGAATTTTTTACCTAAATTCAAATATGATTATCCTTAGCAGCCAAACTTGTAATTAACAATGATTATCGTTTATCACATAAAACGAGCAAAAACTAAAGTCTAAAGGTATAAGCTACCCTACTCAAACCACGGTTGTCACATGTTTCTTATTAAGTGATCCTAAATGTTATGATCAATAATGAAAGTCAAGCATGTTGTACATAATGAAAAATAATAAAAATATGTGTGCAAGAAAGAAAATGGTAAATGGGGAGTGTTTAAAAAACTAGTAATTTCTTAATCCTTTTAAATTTTATACTTTGTTACTTTTCAAGGTATTTAATTTAAGGGGATTGAAATTTTTGGTTTTCTAAACATGGATTTATTTCATTGCGTGAGGACACAGTAATAGTTTAGTATGATGGGTTTTGGTATGTGCTTAAATACACATACCTTTATGTAAATAAAACGAGCTTAAATAACCAAAAACGAACATAAATTACCAAATATATGCTTGTTTTGCGTTGTGTACTATGCAGGTATCGGATATCGACAAAAGGACAAAAATAAAGCCCAAAACAGACAAAACCAAGCACGAGATTGGAAAGAGCGAGAAAAAACCCGAAGCCAAGGACATTTTACAAAGTGGGCTAATCCTAGCCCAAAATTAATGGAGCAAGACCGGCCTAAATTATGAAGAAGACCGGCCTAAATTATGAAGAAAATTGGCCCAATTCAACAAAAGAAGCCCAAGTAAGGACTCAACAGCCGTTAACCTTTTAAACCAAAAACCATTCTCACCATTAGTCCTCTAAACGATTGCATCATTAGTCCCACGGCTAACGGTCGTTACCTGCTTCTCCTTCATTCAAAATATAATAATATTTGAGCCAAAAATGGCGCATTGAATGGTCAAGGTCAAAGCAATTAATTTGCAGTTTCAAGTTGAATGGGAAAGTCAAAGCATTCAAGATGCGGTTTAATGTTGATTGGCAACAATTATTCCTTTCCATAAGCAATTTTGGAAAGAATTGAAGGCTTAGGTGGCAGTCTTATCTCACATAATGCACAAGACTTCCCTATAAATAGGGAGGATTTCATTCAAAGAAGGGACATATTTTTTTTCCAGCATTTTACTTTACTGCAATTATGTTAAATTCTCTGTTTTAAGCTTTGTAATAAGCATTATTACCCTTCCAAGCATTGTACTCTCAAGATTATTCAATAAAAAGTAAGTTCTCATTTTCTTTTTTTATTTAATGTTTATTTTATTTACTACTTATTTATATCTTATTTGTGCTTATTATTGTCTTTATTTGCTATTTGGTGCTTATTGATAGGATCATCTCATTTTTTTCCTGCAATTTATTTTTATGTATTTTCCTACATTTCTCTGTTTTTTTAGCTTTGAGGTAAGCAAATACTCTTCTCAAGTTTTGTAATCCTAAGTTTTATCAATAAAAAGTTAAGTTTCATTATCATTTTTTTTCTCATTACTGTTCCACGGTTTAAAGTTTAATCCCTTATGATGTTTTGTTATTTAAGCATGTGATAAGTTTTTTTTACTGTTTTATCATTTAAACAAATAAGCTTCTTCATAGCTTAGTCTGTTTTAGTCTTTTATATTCTCTTTATCACTTTTCAACACGCAACCATCTTTACTTTTGTTTTCGTTTTTCATGTGAACGAAGATTAGACATTAGATAGGAGTATGAGATTTAAATTTCATTTTTTTATTTCGAGTATTTAACAGAATATAGAAGGGTAGTGTGGCAATGTTGAATCTTTGACTTATTCACAATTTTGAATTAATTAAAAGAGATGAGAATAGATAACTTATATTAGCGTATATGATTTAGTTCGTGGCCTATGGATGCGGGTCTCATCTCGTCATTTTTTACACTCTTTAACATATTTGGTATCTCTATTCTCTTAGCTTCTTTATTTTTAGCATGATAATTGTAATTGCCATGTTTATTTTTGCCATTATTTTTAAATATGCAAATTTGATTTAGTTGCTTAATTTGTCGCGTTTTTTTTTATTTTCGTTAATGTTTTCGCACTTAAGTCGTAATTGCTTTAATTGTTGCTTGCCTTTGTTTGTTTTTTTGCATCATAGAAATAGATTCCAAATCAAAATCTTAATCTATTCAAAATACCGATCACAAACTTCAACAAAAAGTTCAATTCACGCCTTGTTGGAACATAAACGACCCGAGAAACGACTAGAAAATGTTGCTTTTGAAATCGATACTTCCGGAATTATATTTTATTTGTGAGTTGGTTTATCGCTTTGGTTAGAAGTGATTTGCTAATTCACCTATATTATATATATATATACTATTGTCTCGATCAATTTTTGGCGCCACTGCAAGGGAGGCTGTGTTACGAATTTTAAGTTATCGTTTGAAGATTGTTTTTTGAAGATCCTTCCTCAGAAGTTATTCTTGTTTTTGTGAATATTTTCGTATAAAATAAATACAAAAATATTATAAAGTAATCAAAAATACAAAAAATTAAAAAACAACAAAAGAAACCGTGATGTCAATTGTTAAATCGGCTCACCTTTAGTTTAACAAACTATAAGAGAGGTATAAGGAGGGTTGATCCAACAAACTTCGGCCCGAAAGGAAAATGTTTTTAAAATGCTTCGCACTTACCCGCTCCTCCGCTTCTTTGTGCTTTTTTCTAAAGAGCTACCGTGTGCAATTTGACTTCCGGTTACCAAAAATATTGTGTTTGTTTTTAATAAATAAAAAAAATTCAAAATTATTATTCTTTATCTCCCAATGGTTTAATTCTCATGGAATCATTCAACCAATTCATATGTTTCTTCTGTAGAAGTCTGAGTGATGAATATGGATGTCCATGTTCTACTTGTGAGTTATGTGGGAACGACGCTCATTATGGTTACGATTGTCCATCACAAGTTCCATTTGTTTACAATCAGGACCCGTGTTTCAATCAAAATCTTGATAATTTTCCACAAACTTCACCAAGTTTTCCACAGCAATATCTTTGTTGTGAAGACTGTGGGGGTCCTCATGCGACTTTTGAATGGCAACCGATGAATCAAAATTTCTATGAGCCCAATTTTTTCTATAATTCTAATTCTTCCGGTTTTGACTAATTCCAACCCTCACAATATTTCGTCAGTCATCAACCTCGTCAGGAAATGAGTACAGAAATGTTGCTTGCTAAAGAGAAACTAATAAAAGCTATACGAACCTGTTTGAAAAATAATAATCAACCTCCTGAAGAAAAGAGTATTACAGTATTGCTAACTGAGGAGAGTATTCTTACAGTTATGCAAACTTTGGAAGAAAAGCAGATTGATACAGAAAGTATGCAAGAATTGCTTTGAATCAACTAAAGCATGAAGAGCAGGATAATTCTCAATATTGGAAGCCTCCGGTTTACTATTCTGACGATGATGATGATTTCTACAAAGAGAGTATTGATGAAACTCCTCCATCAGATGCAATCGCACCCAACTTACCAATTACGGACTCTCTCGTAATGGAGGATGAGAATCTTGACACTATTCAGGAAACCAATTCGGACGAAGAAATTGAGTCCAGTGTTAAGAACCTTAACCTAACCCCAAGTGAATCCGAGGATTTATCCGATTATGTAAGCGAGTGTGATTTGCCTTTTTGTGATAATTCTCCCAATTTTAACAATGATTCTGAGATTTTCTCTAATCCTTTCTTCGATTCTAATGATGATTATACCTCTAGTGATGACGAGTCATCTTTTGAGGAAAATGTTCTGGTAGAAAATTTTAAAATTTACTCGAACCCTCTTCTCGAATTTGATGAAGAAATTTTTCTAGTGAGATTAATCCACTTTATAAAGGGGTGTTGGAAGATCTTGATTCAATTCCATCGGGAAATGAAAATGATCACTTTAATGTTGAATCCGATTTAATAGAATCATTTCTTAATAAAGATACTGTGATAACTTCCCCTAAGATTGATTTCCTTCTCGAGGAGTTCGCCGGTGAGCTCGCTCTTATCAATCCAATTCCATTAGGAATTTCTGAAACCAACTTTGATCCGAAGGAAGATATTCTTCTTATTAAGAATTAAGAAGTTATTATATGATAACTCATCTCCTCGCCCTCCGAAAGAGCTTAATTCTGAAAATGATTTTGAAAAGGAGAATAATGGCAGTACCACTATTCATACAAATATTTCTCTTCTAGAGTATGAATCATTCGACGATAAGAGTGATTCTGCATCTGAGATTTTCAACAATGATCTTGCTCACATCATATCTCCAACAGAGTATGAATATGTCTACGCTGATGATGAGTCCGATTCGGGAGATTTTAATACAGATGTGGTAGAAGATATTTTGGGAGATTCAACAAGAAAACTTCAAATATCTCATCGGGGCTTTAGAACTTTCAAGATCATTCATAATTTCCTTAATGAAAGCCTGATGATGATTTATGGAGGGGACATTCCTATTTGGGATGTCCCGTATCTCCATTTCTACCCTCCTTGACCAGCTCAAGTATAAGGGGTCGAGTCAAGCTCACGACTTGGTTAACAAAAAAAGCGCTTCTTGGGTGGCAACCCGTGTTTCTGTCTTCTTTTTATTTTCTAATAAGTGTGACATGAGGGGGCTCGCCTCTTCTTTTATAGTGTTTTTGTTGTCTGTGAATTGGCAGGATTACCCGAATTATGAAGACTCTCGTGCTCATGGTTTTGTCCAACGCTCACTCGATCTTCATTCCTCTGCATGCTATTTTCGTAATCCTATATCCTTGATCTTATTGACTAACTTTTAATCTTTGGCATAACTAATAAATAGATTTAGATTTACGTGAGATTCCCTTTTATATTAGGAATATACATTGAAATTAGTATGAGGGGGTGGCAACCCCCACATTGAGGATAATGTATCATTCTAGTATAAAGGGGGGGGGGGGGAATTTATCGATTTGATATTTCTTGCATTTGTCTATGTCTTTCACGTAACCCCGTTTTACCAAAAAAATACAAAAAAATGTGATTTTATGCTAAAATTTAAAAAATTTGCAAAAATAAAATAAGTGTTTATCACAAATGTTGACTTTCCGCTGGTGAGAATAAGAATAATTTTTGACTTGACTGAGCATGTTGAGCTCTAGCTTACTCCCTTAACCTTTATAAATGTATAAGCTTTTGCTAGTCTTTTATACAAGAAGCTTTAAAATGCGAATTCTAGCTCAAAAGGCCAAGATTTTGCAAGTTTCCATAAATGACTTTAAATATGCAAAGCTTAATTTTATTTGGCTAAGCATTCGCGGATCTTTTTATTAAAGATTTTAAATTTGCGAAGAACGAGAAATGATAGAGTTAAATATAAGTTGGAATGCTAAGCAAGGATTAGTTGGAAATCTTAAAAGCTCATGAGTGTAATTTGTGGCTTTTTCTCCTAGTAGCTTCTAAAATGACTAATAATACGTGCTCTTTTTGAAAGACAAGTTAGAGTTTTATCACTCTTAAATTTTTAGAGTAAAAAGCTTTATCGATGAATTGATAAATAAGAGTTTTTGATCAAAAATATGTTTTAATTTTCTAAAAAGAAATTTTCCCTGTATACGGTGTAAATATAAATGTTGCAAAAAAATGATGAAAAAAAATGAAAAAAATGGAAATGATGTGAAAAATATAATAATATTGCTAGTATAAGTTGCTTAATAAATAAAGGGAAAATGTCTTTTTCTAAAATTTAAACATTCTTTTGAACATAAACTTGTTAATCCCTACATAATTTTGAAACCAAACGTTTGTTAATTCTGATCAGTATTCTCTGTGAGGTGTCAAAAGCCTGGGCACTTGACCGATGAGGTCGGAAGGTTCCGAGAAGAAAGTCACTCTAAAGGAATTAACTTACCTACAATGTCTTAATTTTGGAGGAATTAGCTTGCTTTGAGTTATAAACTTACTAAGTTTTACGGGAAGTTTTTTGTAAAGGGTCCAAAAGTCAGAAAGTCTCGACAAATTATTCTATGAGGGGTGTCAAAAGCCCGGTTACTTAGCCGACGAGGTTGGGATGTTCCGAGAAGAAATGTTGCTACATGGGACAATCTCACCTTTGAATTCATATATCTAAAACTGGAACGTGAAACTTGGAACGATGATAACTATCTAAAAACGTGGGTTGGATGGTCAAAATTCAAACTGAGCACACACACCTTAAGATATAATAACTATCGGGAGGAGAAGTTTTACACAAATTACAAATATGAGTAGCATTAGCATCCCAACTTGTAAATAATAATTATTTCGTTTTTAAGCTTAGTTTGGGAATAAGTGAAAAATCAAGGACGCTGAATTTATCTTCTAGGGCACCTTAGGATTGAGGTGTTTCTTATTCAGTGATCCTGAATGTTATGATCAATAATGAAAGTCAAGCATGTTGTACATAATGAAAAATAAGAAAAATATGTGTGCAAGAAAGAAAATGGTAAATGGTGAGTGTTTAAAAAACTAGTAATTTCTTAATCCTTTTAAATTTTACACTTTGCTACGTTTCAAGGTATTTAATTTAAGGGGATTGAAATTTTTGGTTTTCTAAACATGGATTTATTTTATTGCGTAAGGACACATCAATAGTTTAGTATGATGTGTTTTGGTATGTGCTTAAATACACATACCTTTATCTAAATAAAACGAGCTTAAATAACCAAAAACAGACATAAATTTCCAAATATATACTTGTTTTGCGTTGTGTACTATGCAAGTATCGGATATTGACAAAAGGACGAAAACAAAGCCCAAAACATACAAAACCAAGCATGAGATTGGAAAGAGCGAGAAAAAAAGGCCAATCCTAGCCCAAAATTAATGGGCCAAGACTGGCCCAGATTATGAAGAAGACCAGCCCAAATTATGAAGAAAATCGGCCCAATTCAACAAAAGAAGCCCAAATAAGGACTCAACAGCCATTAGCCTTTTAATCTAAAAACCATTCTCACCATTAGTCCTCTAAACGATTACATCGTTAATCCCACGGCTAACAGTCGTTATCCGCTTCACCTTCATTCGAAATATAATAAAGTTGAGCCAAAAATGGTTCATTGAACGGTCAAGTTCAAAGCAATTAATTTGCAGTTTCAAGTTGAATGGGAAAGTCAAAGCATTCAAGATGCGGTTTAATGTTGATTGGCAACAATTAATGCTTTCCATAAGTAATTTTGGGAAGAATTGAAGGCTTAGGTGGCAGTTTTATCTCACATAATGTACAAGACTTCCCTATAAATAGGGAGGATTTCATTCAAAGAAGGGACATATTTTTTTTCCAGCATTTTACTTTACTGCAATTATGTTAAATTCTCTGTTTTAAGCTTTGTTATAAGCATTGTTACCCTCCCAAGCATTGTTCTCTCAAGATTATTCAATAAAAAGTAAGTTCTCATTTTCTTTTTTATAGCTTATTTAATGTTTATTTTATTTACTGCTTATTTCGGTCTTATTTGTGCTTATTAATGCTTATTATTGTCTTTATTCGCTATTTGTTGCTTATTGATAGGATCATCTCATTTTTTTTCCTGCAATTTTCTTTTATGTCTTTTCCTGTATTTCTCTGTTTTTTAGCTTTGAGGTAAGCAAATACTTTTCTCAAGTTTTGTAATCCCAAGTTTTATCAATAAAAAGTGAAGTTTCATTATCATTTTTTTTCATTACTGTTCCATGTTTTAAAGTTTAATCCCTTATGATGTTTTGTTATTTAAGCGTGTGATAAGTTTTTTTTACTGTTTTATCATTTAAACAAATAAACTTCTTCATAGCTTAGTATGTTTTAGTCCTTTATATTCTCATTATCACTTTTCAACCCGCAGCCATCTTCACTTTTGTTTTTGTTTTTCATGTGAACGAAGATTAGACATTAGATAGGAGTATCAGATTTAAATTTCATTTTTTTTTATTTCGAGTATTTTACAGAATATAGAAGGGTAGTGCGGAAATGTTGAATATTTGTCTTATTCACAATATTGAATTAATCAAAAGAGATGAGAATAGATAACTTATTTTAGCATATATGATTTGGTTTGTGGGCTATGGATGCGGGTCTCATCTCGTCATTTTTTGCACTCTTTAACATATTTGGTATCTCTATTCTCTTAGCTTATTTATTTTTAGCATGATAGTTGTAATTGTCATGTTTATTTTTGCCATTATTTTTAAATATGCAAATTTGATTTAGTTGCTTAGTTTGTCGCGTTTTTTTATTTTCGTTAATGTTTTCGCGCCTAAGTCGTAATTGCTTTAATTGTTGCTTGCCTTTGTTTGTTTTTTTGCATCATAGAAATAGATTCCAAATCAAAATCTTAATCTATTCAAAATCCCGATCACAAACTTCAACAAAAAGTTCAATTCATGCCTCATTGGAACATAAATGACACGGGAAACGACTATAAAGGGTTGCTTTCGAAATCGATACTTCCGGAATTATATTTTATTTGTGAGTTGGTTTATCGCTTTGGTTAGAAGTGATTTGCTAATTCAGCTATATTATATCTATATATACTATTGACTCGATCAAGCTTCCTGACGATATTAACAAAAATTCTTTTTTCCAATGCCTTGGTAGGTATCCTACAAGTGTTCGTGTTTTTCCTAACCCTATTCTCTTCATGGTCGGTCTAAAACCATCATGAGAACATGCCAGCAGCGTCCTGTGATTATAGTTGGTAGACAGGGTACCTATCTTCTTTATTTTACTATTTACTTATTCTGCAACACTGATATAAGATTTATTCCTTTCTATTTGCAGAGATGTCGTTCAGGAACTTTATGTATGCTGAGAATGATGATGATCTTTCTTTTCTCCCCAAGGAACCATCTACTGACTTTGATAATGGTTCTCCATCTGTTTCTATTAATACATAACCTTTGGTTTTAGAGGTTGTACCCATAGACCAACCTGCTGAGAATACAGCGGATTCTGAGTAGTCTCCTCGCCGAGAGGAATATGTAATTCATCCTGGGAGTGTGGCTGCTAGGATAAGGGAAAGAAAGTGTAGACTCGGATGGGGTTCTTCGAAGCCTCCTGTCAAGCGCAAGCTATTTCAAGGGGCTTCTACTTCAAGGTCTACCCGTGCGAAGGCTGCTGCTTCAAAAGATGACTCTTCGTTCCTTACTATTTCCGACGATGATGAAGGTTGTTGAAAATCGTTTAGCCCATCTAGGATCGTTTTACAGATAATATTGAACACGCAGCGGAATAATAAGAAAGCAATATATTAAAAGTCATTTATGAAACTTGCAACATCTTGGCCTTTTGAGCTAGAATTCGCTATTTTAAGTTTCTTGTATAAATAAGAACTAGCAAAAGCTCGTCTAATTTTAAAGGTTAAGGGAGTAGCTAGCGCTCAACATGATCGGTCAGTCACAATGTATTTCTTTTCTCACAACGTACTTCAACACTTGTGGCTTATAATTACTAGAGTAGAGAGGAGAGAGAGTGAGTAAAATTAAAGATTTTTGGCATAAACTCACATGAGCGCGTTTTGTATTTTCTTGGTAAAACAGGGTTGCGTGAAAGACATAGACAAATGCAAGTGAGATCAAATCGAAAAATTCCCCCCTCATATTAGAACGATACATTGTCCTCAATGTGGAGGTTGTCACCCCCCCTCATAGAAGCGATATCTCGCGCTACGCTCTATTCCTAATATAAAAGGGAAATTCAGTAAATCTAAAGTGTTTGATTTTATATGCATAAAGATTAAACGTTAGTCACTCAAGATAAGGATAAAGGATTCCTAAAATATGCTGCAAAGGAATGAAGATCGAGTGAGGTTGGACAAACACACGGATAAGAGTCTTCATCCTCTGGGTATCCTGACACTCTCACCGCCAACAAAAAACAGATTGGAAGAGGCGAGCCCCCTCCGTCCTGTCTTATTAGCAAATAGCACAGCAGACAGATCTACATGTAGATGTGAGATCCTGGTTGGGTGTATGTTTTGTGTTAACCGGTCCCGAGCTTGAATCGACCCGATTTAATTGTCCACATGGGGAAGGTTTGGAGATCCAGGAACCTTGGGTTGGTTATGTCTCCTCCAAAGTAATGTTTGAGTTTATGACGTTCACTTGAAGTTAGGTAGTTGTTGAAGATAAACTCAAACGGGTACCTAGGGAAAATTGGGAGACGTGTGAAACCGGGTCCTGTCCAGCATGGTCTTTAAGCTTCCTGAGAAAAACTTGTTAATCGAGAAATGAAGTGAGGACGTCGATCACACGTTTTAAAGAGTGGTTCTTGATTTTGGCAGTCGTGGAATATTATTTGTTTTCTCTTTGTCGATTAAGAGTTTCGTAAGCTTGATCACCGAAGTTCATTAAGTTCAATCATTTGAACTTTTCGGTGATCACCCACGGTTAAGGTTGAAGTTGAAGCTTCAAGGATAATATTCCTTATTTTTAATTACTTAGGAGATGAACCGCCAATCCTCCAGTCCACAACGCTGCTCTCGCTTCGCGTCGCTACACGATCGGACAGCTCACCTCCACCTCTGCCGCGCTCACTACCAGCCATATACCATATCCCTAACTTATCGAAACTAAGCTCAGCACGGTATTTATCACCATCGGTCTCATTATCCTCAATCACTCATTTTCAAACTCTACGCATTCGCTAACACTCCTCGCTCTGCCACTCTCTGCTCTCTGTCCGGAAGTACGCGCTCACTGTGAAAGATGCATGTTCGTCAACCACATATTTAGCACATGACCTTGCGAATTGGCTCACTCTTGAAAAAATGAGTACCCGTTCACTCATAAAATACGCCCACCCTCGGCACCGGTCGCTTCCTCATACTCACTCGCGCAGTCCACACATACGAGATCGCATTTTCCTCTCCGAACTCGTTCCAAAAAACTCGCGGCCCCACCCCCCATCATTATCAGGGCCCGACCGCGTCTCATCCTCGACGCCACCGCATCAAAACCCTCAATCTAACACTGCATTTCTCGACTCCCTCCGCTACCCGTCTCACTTGGCCCACGAGAATGTACTTCGTTCCCTCGTGAAGATGGGATCATGGGGACACATAAAGTAAGATGGCCATCATATGTAAAAAGACCTCGCCCAAACTTTGAATTGCATTTTGAGGCATCTCATCACGTTGCGGGATTTTGCCTTGACGTTGACAAGCGTCACACCGTGTGACCAAATCATGGGCATCTCGATAAATCATCGGCCAATAGAAACCGGAATCGAAGCGGTGTAGTTGGCACCATGATATCCCTCGGTGGGTCCATTGTGGCAAGCTGTAAGGATATCAACGGCTTCTTGGCCTTATACACACCGTCTAATCACTTGATCAGCACAAATCCTAAACAAGTAGGGATCGTCCCAAAAAAATTCTTAACATCCTTAAAGAATTTCTTCTTTAGTTGGGACGACATCCCTTTTACAATAAAGTTCCTCGCATGGAATTTGCAATATCGGCAAACCATGGGGTGTTAGAATCACCACGAAAAGTCACCATCCCAAGTGTCTCAGGAGGAAATGTTTTGGTAATTTCCTTTTTCTCGGGATCACTTTGATGGGGATTCTCTAGTCTAGACAAGTGGTCGGCCGCTAGATTCTCTGCTCCTTTTTTATCACGGATAATGACATCAAACTCTTGGAGGAGAAGAATCCACTAGAGCAATCTCGGCTTAGCATCTTGCTTAGCAAGAAGATATTTGAGAGCCGAGTGGTCTATATACACTATGGTCTTCGATAAGACTAGATAAGGTCAGAATTTCTCAAAAGCATATACTACGGCTAATAATTCTTTTTGTAGTAGTAGTATAATGAGCTTGGGCATCAGTCATAGTCTTGTTAGCATAGTGTATAGGCTGAAAATGTTTGGTCTTACGTTACCCCAGGACTGCCCCAACCGCAAAGTCACTAGCATCACACATAATTTCAAAGGGCCAGTCCCAATCGGGGGTAACTAATATCGGAGCTTCGGTTAATTTCTTCTTAAGGGTCTCAAACGCCTCTCTACACTCAGTCGAGAAAATTAATGGAGTCTCTATTTCAAGAAGATGGGTCATTGGCTGGGCGATTTTAGAAAAATCTTGAATAAATCGACGATAAAACCCGGCGTGACCTAGAAAACTCTAAATTCATTTAACGGACGTGGGAGGAGGTAATTTTGCAATAACATCAAATTTTGCCCTATCTACTTCAATCCCAGATTTCAAAATCTTGTGGCCGAGGACAATGCCCTCTTTGACCATGAAGTGGCACTTCTCCCAATTTAGAACAAGATTGGTGTCTTCGCACCTTTTGAGCATTTTGTCTAAATGGGAGAGACAAGATGAGAAGGAATCCTCAAAAATCAAGATATCATCCATGAAGACTTCCATTGTTTCCTTGATCACGTCATAGAAAATGGCCATCATGCACCTTTGGAACGTGCCAGGAGCATTACATAAGCCGAAAGGCATACGTCGATAGGCAAATGTTCCATAAAGGCAAGTGAAAGTTGTCTTCTCTTGGTCTTGCGGGTCAATAGGGATTTGAAAATACCTAGAGAATCCATCTAAGAAACAATAGTACTCGTTCCCAGCTAATCATTCTAACATTTGGTCCATGAAGGGTAACGAGAAATGGTCTTTTCGGGTAGCATCGTTAAGTTTACTATAGTCAATACAAACACGCCACTCGGTAACTAACCTAGTAGGAATTAACTCGTTTTCTTCATTAGTCACAACGGTCATTCCACCCTTTATTGGGTATATAATGCACGGGGCTAACCCACAGACTATCTAAGATAGGGTAAATCAATCCGGCATCAAGGAGTTTTACAACTTCCTTTTTTATAACTTCATGAATTTTTGGATTAACACCCTTCTTTGATGTTGGACCGCCGGTTTAAAGTCATCCTCCATTAAGATTTTGTGAGTGCAAAATTGCGGGTCAATACCCTTAATGTCGGAGAGTTTCTAAGCAATTGCTTACTTGTGAGACTTTAAAACCTTTATGAGGAGTTCCTTCTCTTCGTCTTTCAAGTTTTTAGCAATAATGGCGGGTAATTTATTGGTACCCTCCAACAATGCATACTCAAGATGAGAAGGTAAGTCCTTGAGTTCAAGCTCCGGGGGTTCATCAACTGAGGATTTAACGCTTTTAAGTTCTTCATACTTTATGTTCTTCGGAAGGAGAGGAGAGTACGGGTCTTTATTTAACATTTCTTTAATTAGACGAATGTCTCCCTCCAGATTAAATTCAGCATCATCAATTCCTGGTGGAACTGAGTCACTTGCAAGATAAGCTTTAATTTCTTCTAGAATGAAATCACCTCCCTCAAATAGGGTAAGGGAGGGGGAAGATTTAGCAATGATTGGTTCAGAAGTTGGAGTGGGATTGCCACTCTCGAAATTGTCAGAAAATCCTAACACTTCTTGAGAATACTCCTCACAAGCTATATCGATGACATCGATTCGGTTAATTGATTCAGCATCATTGTAGGAGTATCTTGAAGTGTTACCAACTTTGAATGTTATGGCTTCATCACTCACTCAGAGAGTTAATTCTTCACCGTAAACATCAATCAAAGCTCGTGCCGTCCTCAAAAAGGGTCTCTCAAGAATTAAGGGAACTCGAGGATCGACAACATAATCTACGACTACAAAGTCAGCCGGAAAATGGAACTTTCCTACTCTCACAAAGACATCTTCGGCAATGCCGGTTGGTCTAGTAGTAGACCGGTCCGCAAGCTCAAGAATCATTTGAGTAGGAGTAAGTTCGGGGAGTGAAATCTTCCTCCATATGGAGAGAGGCATCAAGTTGATGCTTGCACCAAGATCGGCCAAGGCTAAGCATTCAACTATCTCTGGAAAATTACATGGATTGAGGAATTTACCAGGGTCTCCCAGTTTTTCGGGTAGCTTCTTTTGGATAACCGTCGAAAAATTCTCATTCATCGATGTATTGGCTAATTCAAATAATTTCTCCTTATTGCTGAGAAGATTCTTGAATGTGGAAGCAAATTTGGGCATGTAGAGTAAAGCACCGTGAAGCTAAGATCGAAATGTAAGCTTCAAAAGATTTGAAGAAACTTCATCATTTGATGGTCGTCTCTTTCTCGGAGCTTTTGGTTGTTGAGTCTCGAAGGATAAGGTAAATTCGGTTTAGGCTTAGGAACATTAACGGGCTCAAAGGTTGGTGCTTGAGTTGGGACATCCAGAGGTTGGACTTTTCCGGTACTTGGTTGCACCGGATCCTTTGTCACCTCGGGCTCTCTTTCCACCACCTTAGGATAAGGAGAGAAAGGAGGATGAATCGAAGGTCCATTGTAATAAACACCACTTCGGGTAGTGATTGCTTTCAAGTCACCTTTCGGGTTAACAACTGTATTGCTAGGGAGAGAACCCGAACCCGAAGGTTTTTTCAATTGAAAATAATTGCTCAACATAGTCTCAAGCTTGTTGTTTTGTTGCAACATCGTGGCCTGAAATTCATTTTTCAACTCAGTTTTCATATTAGTGATTTGATTTTGCATTGCTCGCATGTTTGTGTCATTAACTTTCATGTAATTTGCGAGTTCATTTGACGGAACAGCTTGAGTTGGTTGACTCGGAGGACAGTCTCCATCATTTCCCTGATTATAGTTTACTGCGGCTGCAAAAACATATGCTTGAATATTATCTTGATATCCTGAAGCGTTTCCATCGGTGGCAAGACACTGGTAGTAAGGGTGTGGTCCACCACAAGTAACACAACTCTCTTCAAACTCTTTAACAGAAGCTGGAGGAGGGGTTATGTTTTTAAGAAGCAAGGCCTTAAACGGCAATCCGATGAACGAGGTAGCAGTGTTCATACTCACTTTGGCAACAACCGATCTGTTTCGTGAAGTGCAAACTTTCGACTTATTCTCGATAAGGGTTAAGGCATCCTTAGGAGTCTTAGTCAAAAGATTGCCACCGGCGGCTGCATTCAATGAATCTTGATCGGTTGATGTTAAGGAATTATAAAAAGTACCAATTTGGTGTAATTCTATGAAATCGGGATGTGGGCATGCACGAAGGAGATCTTTGAATCGCTCCCATGCCTCACAGAATGATTCATCAAATCGTTGCTGAAAATTCGTAATCTCATTTCGAAGATTTTTGGTTTTTAAAGGAGGAAAGAATTGGTTAATGAATTTGGAAACAAGATCTTCCCAAGTCACTATAGAGCGAGGGGGTTCTTTTTCGAGCCAAATCCGGGCTGCCCCCTCGATGGAAAATGAGAAAAGCATAAGCTTAATCGACGAATTAGGAACATCTTTATACTTAATCGTCGAAGTAATCTTGTTGAACCAACGAATATGAGCATAAGGATCTTCCTTCTCAAAATTGAAAAATTGCTTAGACGTTACAAGATTGAGTAAACCGTGTTTGAGTTCAAAATTCTCCGCCAGAATAGCGGGAATAATGATCGCATCTCCGTAACCCTCGGTGGGTGCTTGGAGCAATTCTGCCATAGTATGTTGATTGGTAATCGTAACTACGGGTTTTTCAACAATAGTCGGTTCGACTTGTTACGACGTCTTCTAGGAGTTGTTGACGGTTCGACAACGGAATCGTAGTAGTTGGATTCGTAGAGGTTCACAACAAAATTTTGTAAAGTGCGAGTTTGCATACACTAAAAACAAAATAGGAGAAAATAAAAAGAGAAAAATATTTTGGTAACCGATAATCAAACAAGTGTACGGTAGCTCTCTAGAAAACGCACAAAGAAGCGGAGGAGCGGGTAAGCGCGAAGCTATTAAAACCTTCTCCTTTCGGGTCGAAGTTCGTAGGATCAACCCTCCTTATACCTCTCTTATAGTTTGTAATCTAAAGGTGAGCCGAATTCAAAGTGGACACAATGGTTGATTTTTATATTTTTTTGGTATTTTTGTTTATTACTTTTTTTATTCTGTTTTTTTTTTTTTTTTTTTTTATTTTTATTTTTTTTTTTTTTTTTTTGTTTTTTTTTTCATTTTTTCTTTCTTTTTATTTTTTTTTTTTTTATTTTTTTTTTTTTTTTTTTTTTTTTTTTATTTTTTCTTTTTTTTTTTTTTTTTTTTTTTTCCTATTTTTTGTTTTTTTTTTTACTAAAAATATTCACAAATGAAAGTGATAACTTCATGGTGAATGGTCTTCAAACACTAATCTTCAAACGTAAAGTTGATAATCGCACAACCTCCCGGCAGCGGCACCAAAAATTGATTTGAGGTCTTTAGTTATATAATATAATATATATATATGTATATATGTATGTATATATATGTATGTATATATATGTATGTATATATATGTATGTATATATATGTATGTATATATATGTATGTATATATATGTATGTATATATATGTATGTATATATATGTATGTATATATATGTATGTATATATATGTATGTATATATATATATATATATATATATATATATATATATATATATATATATATATATAACTAAATATCAATTTTGAAGAGAGAGTAAGTATTCCGTAAGGCTTTTAAAATGATTTACTTTTATCCAAGGTACAACCCTAAAAAAACCTTCCCGGGTCATTTCCCGACGAGACGTGAAATGAAAATCGAGGTTAAGTTCGTGATCGCGTGCTTGAATGATCAATATTTGATTTGGATTCTATTTCTATAAATAAAGTGCAAAAACAACTAAAAGCAAGCCTAAAACGAAAACAATTAAAGCTAAAAAACAAAAAACGATAACGGGATCTTAAACCCGTTCTTTAAAAACCTAAATTCTACAAATTTGACCCTAAAAATGCAAATTTAATTTTTAACAATCCTAAATGATTAAAAATAATTTTAGAAAAAAGAATTATATTTTTTTGACTTTTATTTTATTTATTATGAATTTAAAACATTTTTTATCTAAATTAAATATTAAAAATATTAAACTAATTATAAAAAATCTGAAAAAAGCAAGCCTAAAACGAAACATTAAAGCTAAAAACACGAAATACGATAACGGGGATCTTAATCCCAGTTATTAAAAACCTATAATTCTACAAATTTGCCCTAAAAAAAATGCAAATTTAATTTTTAACAATCCTAAATGATTAAAAATAATTTTAGAAAAAAGAATTATATTTTTTTACTTTTATTTTATTTATTATGATTTAAAAATAGTTTTTATTTAAATTAAATATTAAAAATATTAAACTAATTATAAAAAATCTGAAAAAATCAAGAAAAGTACTTTAAACTATTTTGAACCTAAGAAAAAATAAGTAGGGCCATTCACTTAATCTCAATAAGCTGCAACTAAGGCCTAAAAGGGCTTTATGTGCCTAAACTGCCAAAAAGATCCATAAATATTTAAATGGTGCAAAGTACAAAATCGAAAAAGATCCAGGGTCATTGGTTGTTAGTGGTGTGGGTTGTTAAAAATTGCGATGAGGTTGGTTGAGGTCAAGGGTTCGAGCCTGGCTCACCCTTGACTTCCCAATTTCCCTAGTTTTTATTTTTTGAAAATTTCTTTTTGAAAAAGTTTTATAACTAAAAAATAAGCAACTTTTGAAAAATGACTTTTTATACAAACTTTAAATAAGCTGGAAATAAGCACCTAAAAGGTGACAAGCTTGGTTTTAAACTAAGTGACCTAAAAGGCTAATCGTTTGGTATTTTGGACTTAATAAACAAAATGAAAACAAATGAGCTTATTGATAGCTCTATTATGTTAGCCTAAATAGCACTAAGGTTCACACAAGAAATAAGCAAACTTGGCCAAGCAAAAAAGCAAGAAAAGCAAAGCAAGCATGTTTTACTTAAAAGCTTTAAGGCTTTTAATATCAAACTGTCTTGGCTTATATGCTACTATAAGCTTAAGCCAAAGCCTAATAAGCCTCAAACACTTTATCCTAACCTAATAAGAAAATAATAAAACACAACTAAAGCAATCCTAACAGCTAAAATTCTCAAATAAGCAATTAAGCAATTTGGCTAAGACTTTTAACCAAACAGCCAAAGGGGGAACTTTTAAGCTAAAATTTAAACTACTTAAGCTATCCTTATGGGTCTAAAAGCTAAAAACAGATAAAGATGGTACTATAAGCTATAAGAAAAAGCAAAGTTTACACATTTTGAAAAACAAATAAGCTAGAAAAATGCTTTTGAAAATGCCAGATATTCCTAAATCCTACTTTTTTTTTGTTTTTTTCAAGTTTTTATAAAAGACAAAAGGCTAACTGCAGGCCTAATTTTAAGCTAGTAGATAAAAGCTAACTTCTATAATAGCTCATACACAGATTGAGCTTTATATCATAATTGAGCTGATGCTTCTTAAATTACAGACACTCGATAAACCTTACTTTAACTAATCTAAGTTTGAGATTGTAAAAGGACTTTTAACTTTTGAAAAATGACTTAATACCTATGACAGTTTTGTACCAAATCACAAATGCAAATGCACACTTAAACTACTCCTATCCTACTGCATTCTTACTCTAAAAGGACATATAAGAAAGCCTCAATACTATCCTTTTACAGTAAAGATCAGTCTCAAGACAGTTTGAACAAATTTTCTATATAAAGAATTTGAAGAAAACTTGTACAAGACACCTTAAAACTTGATTTTACACTTTAAAAACTTTTAAAACGGATTAGAACTACTTAAATAAGTTTGTTAAAGTTGACTTAGTGACCCAAAACAGTTTTGAACCATTTTTGACCCATTTTGTCTATTAACCCAAACACCCCTTTAAGAATTCAAAATCCATTTTAAACTTGATTTTTACTGATTTAAGCTAAGGTTATTGAAAATAGATGAAAATATATCAATCAAATCTTATGATTAATAAGCAATTTTAATTACTGAAAAGCAGTTTATAATAGCAAATAAGAACAACGGTTTAAAGCTAATAATTGACAATTTTAAGTAAAAATATAACTAAATGACATAAAAGTAATAGGCAAGCATAAATAAGCCATGAATAACATAAATAAGCAATAATAAGCAGCAATGAGCAGTAAATAAGCAGAGAAATAAGCTAACAGTAATTAAGCTAAAAACTTGAAAAATGAAAACTTACAAAACCCTTTGCTTAAACAAGGGTATAAAATGCTCTTAGAGCTATTATAATAGCTTCTAGTTGTTAGTACAAGCTTGTGGACAAGCAATAAGCCCATCCCTTTTTGGCTTATCATCCACAAGAGCTTTTTGAGTGATTTTTGGTAAAAAGGGCTTAAAGCCTATAAACTATGGAAAAGTTTATATGGTCTAAGTCAAACAGCTTAAGTAATAAGTAAAACAGCTTAAGAGTGCTTATGAAACATTTTTATAAAATGCATTAACATAAAAACAGGATTTTAGCATAAAAACTTAAATTTCATTAAACTTAAAAAAATAGTACAAAGCTTTTTAAAAAAAAGTACAATAAACAAACTTCATATAAGCTGAAAATATAAAAACTAGATGCTTCAAGGGCTTACAAAGGTCCTATATATATAGAAAAACCAATGTCTTGGGTCTTCAATGAGTTAAGAGGGTGTGTTTCTTGTATGAGTGACTTCAAGTCTTCATCATAGCCATCCAATTTTCTTAGTCACCAAGTAGTATCATCTAAGCCTTTGATTTAGTCTATGTATCATCAACGAATCACAAAATAGAGCATTGCCAAGTTGGAATTGGCAGTTTATGGGATGGGGTTGAAGGTGAGAGTGATGGTTTTGTCTATGGGGTGCAAGGGTCGAGGTGAAAATGACAGGGATGATGAATAGTAGAAAAGGCGGGAAAGGTTTGATTTGGGTGAACAGGGTAACGGGGTTAATGAGGTTAGGGTGTAAGGACTAACCATGTTAGTCCTTAAGGACTAACGGTGTAAATACTTTGGGGTGTATAGGATAAAGGGGGTTAACGGGTGTTATGTGATTTGGGCTTATGTGTAATGAATTGGGCCGGGTTAGGATTCATGGACTTTAAGGGTAGTTTGGACTTGTTAAACCTTATATGATTTATAGTAAAAGCTTAATGGGCTGACCCGACCCATTAAATGGGTACGGGTTGGCCCATTTAAGATTTCTTCAGATTCGGCTTCATCTTTGACTTGTTGACTTTTGACTTTGACTTTTTGACTGGTTGACTTGACTTTTCGCGCTCTTTTCATTCCCGTGCTCGGTTTTGTCCGTTTTGACTTGATTTTTGTCTTTTAGTAAATATCCATTACCTACACAATCATAAATCACAAAACACACAAATACAATGCATTTTATGTCCGTTTTTGGTCATTTAGGCTCGTTTTTATAGGTAAAATATATGTGTGATCAAGCACATACCAACTATGTTCTAAGAGAGATATGTTGATCCCAATGAATAGATCTTGATTTCCTTTAGCTTGTATAAAGGTTAGTAACCTTGGATAAATCCAAAACTACTAAGAACATAAAAATATGATTATGAATACTAACAAGTTATGCGAAAATCTACTTGCAATACTAAGAAGAACAATGAATACTAAACTTGAATATATTGATTGATATTATTCTGCCTAGGTTACATAATAACTAACTATGAGATTTGTAATGAAGTACACTTTCTAATATGGCGTAGGTTCCCTTTTATACACTAAGGAAACCCTAATGGGCTTACAAAACATGTATAATGATAATGCATATCTATTCTTAATTTATAAATATATGCATTTTACAAAAAAATACATATAGCTGTAATAACTATTTAAGTCAAACAACACTAATAGTATTTAAACTAATAGTACTAACTATACTGGCAGTACTAACAATGTACTGGCAGCACTAACTATTATAACTAGCAGTACTAATAACTTAGACTATTTTCTTTAAACTTCAACATCAGTACAATCTTGAACCAACAACATTAACTTCCAAAACTAATAGTAGTAACTTTAGAAGCCTTCAATTCCCAACAATCCTCCCCTAAACTTGATATTCACCTTGTTAATCATCAAGTTTCTTCAATATCAGCATCTTGATCATCAGGAGGATGTATCCAAACACTCTTCTACTTTTGAAGTTGTGATTTTGTAAATTTGATAAGCTCAAATGCCATCTCACTTTCATAATCAACCTCTAGTCTTCTGTTTAGCATCCTTAATAGCATTTCTTGAGTTAGAGGATATTTATTCTCAATTATCATGTGAATACCAACTCCAGTATTTATCAACAGTACATGAACTCCACATAAGTCATATAATCTCCAGCTTATCAATTTGTAGTCTTGTTGATTCTTCCATATTTTATCTTCTTCATTAGGCTCAAATAAGGTCTTCAGATCTCCCCAAAGTAACAAGTCATATCCTTCTGGACTTATTGTCTCTTATATTTTCAATTTACAACCTATGGAGATCTATCACATCTGTCTGTCAAAATCATCCATGCATCTCACTGAATCATCTTGTAATTATTAAACTTTCCATTGCTCTGATGATTTGATAAATACTATCATATTTCATTTAAATATGTGTCTTCCAGTCAACAATTGGATATTTGGTGGCCAGAGATTCAACATCAATAGCAACATCATCCCTTGGAGCTATATCCATACTATCTCTAAGCTCCTCTTTTTCAGCATCATCATCATCTTCTAGTTTCTATTTCTTGAAACTTTCTTCTTCAGAATCTGCTCTTGGTCTCTTTTTAGTGCTTTGGCTTGCTGTTTAACTGTCATCATCTATAGGCTTAAAGTCATCAATCCACTTCTTCTCTCTTTCATATAACTTCTGAACTTCTTCAAAGGTCTTGTGCTTTAGTTATTGATGAGTGTACTTACCCATATGTTTGAGGTAAGTAATCATCTTGTTCTTGACTTGAGTTCTTGTAGGTGGTTTATTCCTTATTTCCTATGCTCTTTCTGCTGCCAATTATTTCTTTCTTTTGTCAAAGAACTCTGCTAACAATTTGGCTCTTTCTTCAATTGTGTACTTTTCTTGCTCTTCATGTATCAGTCTTACAGCCAGTTCATGATCAGTATCTATTCTGGCTTGATTGTTCATCAAAACTCTTCAGATAAGGCAAACACTAGTAGCTTATTCTTGCTTTTGTCTTTCTTTTTGTGCTCTGTCCAACTCTGCTAACTCTTCTTCTTGTAATCTTTGAGCCTAAATCTGCATCACTTTCATTTGAGCTTATCCCATTGATCCCTTCTTTTTACTTTCTCTGGTTTCTCAAGTTCTTCTTCAACTAGTACACCTTTACCTTTGTCTTTTTGATCAATAGTTGGAAGAGGTTAAAGTGCTGTAGTTGACCTGTTTAGTCTGGGAGCTTCTTTATTTTTTTTTTTTTTCTCTTTTTTTTTTTATTTCAAATCATGAAAGTTAATTACTTTTACTTTTGCTTTTTCAACTCCTCTCTTTACCAAAGTCTGAAGCAATGGTATGATCTTCATCTATAAGAATGCTGTTTTTTTTTACAAAAAGAGGGGGGGGGAGGTTTTGGTTAAAGGTGTTTTAGGTTCAGCAGTACTAATAGCTACACCAACAATAGTAACTGGTGCACTAACAGCACTAACTCTAGTGGTAGCTATTAACTGTCTCTCCTTCAACATTTTCCATATCATCATCAAGTTCATCAAAATTACTATCTACAAACATTGGCTTAGTCTTGTAATGTCCTTCCCTGCTTGGATGCATCCTCCTCATCTAAATCATCATCAAAAGACTCAACTCTGCCTTTAAACAGTCTTCTCTTCATAAGTTGTGAAGTTCTTGCCTTTCTCTTCTTTTCTAGCCTCTTGACCCTTAATTTCAATCTGGTGATCACTCTGTCTTGAGCAATCTTTGCTTCCTCTAAGGCAAGAACCCTTTTTGTCAATGAGGTACAGGTTTTCATTAATTCCTAAATTAGTTCCATTCTACCCTCGTCACTTTCAGGTGTGTAACCTCTTGAGAGAGGTGTATCATAAGGTATGTTTGGGACATTATCTGTCAATTCAAATGTATGTTCCATGCTGCCCTCTCCACTTCTAGATGTGTGACCTCCAGGGAGAGGTGGTTCATTGGGCATTTCAAGTACTCTCTCAGACCTAGTCTGAGCAGGAGCACTCTCTCAGATTTAGTTTGAGGTTTTGAAACACTTGGTTGTGAGGTAGAAGGTGTGGGTTGGGGTTCAGGGGGTATTGTTGAACCTTCACCCTTAGGTGCTTGGGTTTGCACCAATATGGAGTCAAAAAGTGGAGTAACTTTTCTTGAAAAATGTTTACTCTTCCTTGCCATATTTAGAGAAAACCTTTTTACTGTGTGTAGGTGTCTCATAAGTATCATTAAAAGGTTCTGGTAAATCTTTAAGCTGGTTATTCAAAAAGAGTTGTAAAAATCTTGGATACATTAAAAATCTCTTTGGATCTAAGTTCCTCAACATACCATCAAAAATTAATTTAGAAAAATTAAATTTTTGACCCTTTGCTAAACATATAACTACTGAAGCTAAATTAGTTGAAAACTCATTCCAGCCAGTTGATTTTGAACTTATACAACGAAGAATGGTATGTATTAGGAATTGCCATTGAGGTGAGAATGAACCTTTTTGAAAAGTAAGTTTTGTAGAAAGCTGTTCATATCCCATCAATGCAAGGTTTTCAAAAATTTCATCATTTGTTAGGCAAGCAATACCATCCTTATCATTAGAGAAGATTACTTCTCGCTGATGATTCTGATATGACCACTGCCTTGCCATCAACAATAGCATGTATTTGCTTCACTGAATTGACTGTTTTGGAAGTGGCAGTATTCCAAAACTATTCAATGTAAGAATCATAGATAGTGGGCCTTACAGTGAGAGCATAATTGATTGAACATGAGGAGAGGAAGTCCACTATCTGATGAAACTCAGTGTTCTCCTCTGTCTTTTCCAGACAAGCAACCATATTATGTCGATCGACAAACTTCAAGTCTGCCATATAGTGATTGATTTATGAGGCTGGGTTATGGGTTAAGTTCGTTGTTTATGAGTTGAGGGTTTGGCAAAGTTTAATTGAGATATTATAAAGAGAGCTTAAGGGTGTGATTGGACCGACTGAATAAAGGTGAATCTTTATCTTGAAGAAAAACTTATAAAAGAAAGAAAGATCAAGAATTATCCAAATATAGACCCCTATAAGCAAAGTTGTTGGCGGAAATATCTCAACGGTTATAATTAATTAATGACAATTTGTTATGCCCCAAACAGTATTAACGGTAACAAGCAGTACTAAAGTTAGCTCAGCAATACTAACTTTTGCCCAGCAGTACTAAGTGATGCAGCAACATAAACATAATAGTTACCTAGTAGAAACCCAATACTAATCATCAATATCATTACTAACCCCGTGTAAGAAGCACTAACTAAGCCTAGCAGCATCAACTTTTAGACTAGCAGTACAAAGTTTCATCTAACAGTATAAACTAAGCTCAGCAGTACTAAGAGATAGCTAACAGTATTAACTTTCTCTTCAATAAATTATAACAAAACATGCAACTATTCATACAAGCAACACTTGAAAAGACTAGGATAGGACATGTTGAGAATTTGAGGATCATATTTATGTCATTACCCATAAATAAAAGTTAAGAACTGTAATCCATAATATTAACCTCCACCTCAAACAATACTTAATGAGATTAAGTAATTAATGTAGCAATTTGAAGTTAACCTGCCTAACATCAAAGCCTTTGTGAGAAGATCTGCATAACATTGTGGTCTGTGTGATATCTTTATCACTGGATTCAACTTCTTTTCATAAACTATTTTTATGAAATGGTGTCCTTATCTCAATGTGCTTGGTTTTAGAATGAAACACTGGATTCTTCACAATACAAATGGTGCTTTCATTATCAATGTAAATCTTGGTGTTCATGAAATTGAACCCATAATCAAGCATTTGATTTTGGATCCATAACACCTGTCCACAACAATTAGCAGCAGCAACATACTCTGCTTCAGTAGTAGAATTGGCTACTATAGTCTGCTTCTTACATTGCCATGAAATCAACCTCTTGCCAAGAAATTGACAACCTCCTGTTGTGGATTTCCTGTCAAGGCTAGCTCCAGCATAATCACTATCAGAAAAGGCTTCCAAGTCAAATGGTGAATCTCTAGGATACCAAAGGCCCAATTTAGGCTGACCTTTTAAGTATCTAAAGATCCTCTTCATAGCATGAAGATGTGAAGTCTTTGGTGTAACTTGGAACCTTGCACAAGCACAAACAACAAACATTATGCCAGGCCTAGAAGCTGTTAAGTACATGAATGACCCAATCATTGATCTATATAAGTGTACATCCACATTCTCAGCTTCTTCATCCTTGATCAATGCCTTGTTAGTCTCTGTTGGAGTGCTTGTTGTCTTCACAGTGATAAAATCAAACTTTTTCAATATATCAACCACATATTTGTCTTGGCTAATGAAGATTCCATCCTTCTTCTGTTGTACTTGTAACCCTAAGAAGAAAGTGAGCTCCCCCATAGAACTCATTTTTAATTTCTTGTGCATCATCTGCTCAAACTCATCACATAAAGACTTCTTTGTAGACCCAAAGATGATATCATCAACATACACCTGTACTAACAAGATATCACCTTTGTCCTTCTTGATGAACAAAGTCTTATCTATAGTGCCTCTTCTAAATCCATTTTCAATTAAGTAGGTAGACAAGGTCTCATACCAGGCTCTAGGAGCTTGATGTAGACCATATAAAGCTTTTTCCACCTTATAAACCTTATCAGGGAACTGTGGATCTTCAAAACCAGGAGGTTGGCACACATACACCTCCTCTTTAATAGTACCATATAAAAAGGCACTCTTCACATCCATCTGGTACACAATAAACCCTATAAATGATGCATAGGACAAAAATAACCTGATTGCTTCAATCTTAGCAACAGGAGCAAAAACCTCATCATAATCAGTTCCTTCCTCTTGGGTATAACCTTGTGCAACTAGTCTTGCCTTGTTTCTGACTACAATTCCTCACTCATCTTTCTTGTTTCTATATACCCACTTAGTTTCAATAGCTCTATTGCCTTTAGGAAGATCCACTAGAGTCCAAACCTTTTGAAGTTTAAATTACAGAAGCTCCTCTTGCATTACTTCTATCCAGCTTGGATCTGTCAAAGCTTGGATTACCTTTTTGGGTTCTATTTGAGAGAGAAAACAGGCAAACAAGCAGTTCTAATAATCTTTGTGATTTGTTCTTCTCTGCTTGCTAATGTAGCTGACCATAGCATTTTCTTTAGAAAATTGATCATTATCCTTGTTTGAATAGCTGAATTTATGTCTCCAATAATCTGGTCTTTAGGATGATCCTTGTGAATTCTAGTTGTGGGAATAGGACTGACATTCATGATGGTTTCCAAATTGTCGAGGTCAACTTCTGCACCCACATCTTCATCATCAACAAACTCATCATCTGAGCTCTTTGTACCTTGAGAATTAGAAGTCAAAAATGGTAGCAGAATATATTCATGATTAGATGCTTTCTCCTGTCTAGTTTGCACTGCATTAACATTTGTCTCTATACCTGCATCATTATTAGTTTGTTTTTCTGCAAAAACTGGCTCATAATTCATAGATTTTGTTAGTGAATCAATATCAAATAGTCATTATGGACCATTTCCTACAACATTAGGTTTATTTTCAAGAAATTTAATATGCAGGTTCTCTTTAACTTTCTTGGGTCTAGTGTTAAATACCATAAATGCCTTACTATTTACAGAGTATCCAACCAAGAACCCCTCACCAGACTTTCCTTCAAACTTGCCTAGATGATCTAAGGTATTCAAGATAGTAACAAGACACCCAAAAGGTCTCATGAAGTCTAGATTTGGTGATCTATTTCATCTTACAGAACTGATTCATTTCACTATTCTTAAACTCAGTTCCATTGTCACACCTGATAATTTTAACCTTATGATTTATTTATGTAACACCCCCATTTTTACAATATAGCAGCGGAAGCTAATCTGGGGTATTACTTCATGGAAACAACAATCAT